>BGZK01000091.1:600000-800152 GCA_005406025.1 Eumeta japonica | reverse complement strand
CAATCGGGTTAAAAATTTCGCTAATGACCACGCGCATGTAACTTTCCACCACATAAAATCTCGGAGAGAATAGAATCGTCCGATTTAGAATAAACTAAATTATTGAGTAGACCACTCAATGAAAGAGCAGAGTCAGAAATAACACTTGTCTTCTATTTGATGTTATTTCCATAACTATTCAAATTATCCTTAACCTTTACAATATTTATGTTATATATATAATCTTCACGATTCACACACAATAATACAGTTCACCGTACTTATGCTGTTATCGCTAAAGGGTTCCAATGTGTCGTCACTTAGTTCTTTAGTAACCTATAACATTCATTTCAATTCAATCTATACATCCGTTGTATTAATCTTTAATAAATTCCGTTATTTGCCTTCATACCCCACGTTCAGTCCAGTCTAGGTCTTCCATGACTATACCATGACCATTATATACGTACCTAGCTTGTTTTGGGACCGTCATAAACCTGATACTGCAACCGCTTTAGACTTCCTATTTGATTTTGAAGAGCTTCCTGGTGTAACTTCGAAGTCTGAAGTCTAATACCGATGAAGTTAGGATGGAACTGAAAAAAAACCACCGTGACGCTATATTAAATACTACGAGAAAGGAATCATTCGAATTGGTTCATAAACAAACAAGTTATACCCGACCGTATATAAAAATAGACAAATCAAGGAACCTCTCCTTTTCTTTTTTTGAAGTTGGTTAAAAATATCTACTGTTACTCTACGTAAAAGAACAAACAAATACAAAACATTAGTTAAAAGAAAACATTGCGCACGCTTGAGCAAGAGAATGCTTGGTGATGAAACTTCCATATTTACAACATTCAACGGTATGTGAACTTTCCCACGCATATTCATCTACCATGGGAACTGTGGGCATAGGTGAATGGGGATAGATGATTCTGAAAAAAGAGGTTTGAAAATATATTAAACAATGACATGATCCACAAGTCCTTAGTAATTTATGCATGTGATTAAGAGATGAAGATATTATATTCCGCCCAAAAGAATATACAATGAAATATTAGCGAATGAAATATTCAAGTGTAAAAAAGAAAAATGTTACGCCTTAAACAAAATATCATCGTTACAGTCTTATAATACAAGAGCAAACGTATAGTTTAATTTACGAATATTTTTCATAGCAATTTTTTTCTATCAAGAACTACCGAAAACTATTTTTTTGTAATTAAGGTAAATTTGTCTTATCATATACTCATTTATCAAAATAATAAATCGTAGTTCAAATTTATTATTTTCCCCAAGTAAATTTTGCAGTTATTATATTTACCGAAAAATAGTGTTTTTCGTGACACTAAAACTTTTCAAGTGAGGACTCTTGTAAGGACTACATAGATTGGGTTCTACACAAGTCTTGCACTGGGAATACATACGGATTGTACAGGCACGATATATGTAAATAACAATAATATATTTTTCTCAACCAATTACAATTCTGTAACGTCAACCTCGGGGAAAAGAGGTACACTTAACTTTAAGTATGTACATTAAGGAGATAATACAGTTGCCTTATCGGAAAAAGGTACCCTATGAAGATACCATAATCTAATAGTGAATTTATATTAATAAATTTCGACTAAATTAAGAGCTAACCTATATTAAGAAAACTGTGAAAGAATTATATTATAAATAAATATTCTACTTTAAATAAGTATCATGTTGTATACACCGTTGTTGTTGAGCCATGCTGCAGCCAACTCGGCTGCTGTACGAAAGTGGGTCGGCTCTATACGTGAGCTACCGGACTCTCATAGACTACACACGTGAAATAACAGCCTCCACTGTTGTACTTCGTACAGTGAGTGAGAGTTTCGGTATCCCGAAGACGCTATAGTGAAGATGCGAGGGAAAACCCTCCCATCTCCGCTTCATCAGCCCCTTCCCCCTCCATCGCATATTCTATTCCTGCTCAAGAGGTCGGCACTGCACTGACGACTCTTGTGGAACTACGAGTGTCCATGGGCGGCGGTGTGACCACTTGCCCTCTGGTGACTCTCATGTTTGCCCCTCGAAAGTGCCATATAAAAATTAATATGTTTCCGATATGCGTAAAATTGAAAGCTCTTTGCAATACTATAACACTAGCCATTAATTGGAAACTCTCACGCTATAGAATTTGAATGACGATGTAACGTGACGTTATCGGCAGATAGATTACAAAAATCCTTACCACCTTATAAGCCTCATCGAAAAGCATAAGGGGTTCGGAGCTCAAAGCATTATGAAATATACGAGTTATGCGGTAATTATTTTATAATATCACATGCACTCATTTTATATATAAATTATGTAAAAACATCTTTTTCATTTCAAAGTACCCATTTCTAAACGCTCCGATCGTATTTTCTACACGAATTCCTAGAGATTTTTTCTGTGTTGTATCCGTTTTATTACGCGGGGGATTCCGGAAATCGTTCATTTTTCCCCATCGCCGATAACGATGAAACATAATCGAAGACAAGAACCGGCAATAAATTGCATACAATCTAATCTACTTACACTTCCAGACGAGGGCGCTTTTTCGATTCGGACCCGACGCCCGCGGCGCGGTGTAAAAACCTTCATAAAAGTGAACGAGCCCCTAAACTAACTAGGGCTTCGGAAAGTTCCCGGTTCGAACTTGAGCCGGGAGCGGCGCACGCGTCGGCCGGCCGTATTAGCTGTACCGCCGATTACGACAAACTTGGCGTAGAGTTATGAGTTTAATTTACAACTTGCCGCGTCTGCGCTCGTGATGGCTTTTGAGATCGAAGTGGGTTCGGATTGAGTGAATCGTTAATATTTTTTTTGCCTACAGTTTACCGCCTACTCATTTTTTGATGTTGATATCTCTGTGGAAATTTCTTTAGGCACATAGGGGAACGATTTAAACCAAACAAAAAAGTAGTAAATAGAAATAATATTGTTTTATACTTAAAAAATCCGACTGCGTAAAAGTGAACTGACTATATAGACCCAAAATGATGTAAAGAGTCATCCAATTATGATAAAATCACTCGTGATTCCTTGCTTGCTACATGTCTTCGACAGCAAATATTAGTGATATTTGGTTAGGTTAGGTTAACATCGTCTTGTACCCATATTTTCAGTTCACTTTTACGCAGTCATTTTTTTAGGTTATTATATTTTTTTGTGTCGAATAATTATTTAATTATGATTTTAAATTTGTTTAAAGATAAAATTTAAATATTTATATGGACCTTATTGAACACAGGGCCTATAAATAGTTCATGACTTTACATAATCGACTGACATATAACCACCCCTTATTTCTATTTCTTATATAGAAGAATTTAAGTCGATCACTATTTTTATCGAACACTTCTATATTCATCTTTACATGTACATATTTAAATTTCGTATATAAAATGAAACGCCAAAGTAAAGATTCAAATTTCTTTAAACTTACTCTTTAAAGATATTCGAGATCCCAGTTTGTAAATATCCCGAACGGCTCGCCTCTGCTGCAGAAATATTTTATGAATATCCTTGCCATATCCGCAACACAGGATGCCACATGACACCACGCTATGGAAGTAGCCAGGCAGTTTATGCATTTAATGTTTTTCGTATCCTTTTAACTGCATTTTAAGAGTTAAGCCTTTTCGTCGACTTACGAAAAAGAAAACTAATTAAAACCGACGAAATATCACAAGTCGGGTATACTTGTCACAATTAGTCGATTTTAATTTTTTCCGTTTTCGCAATATGGCGTCTGGTTGTCGTTGTATTAAAATTTGATCACTTTCATGTCTTCAGTGACACTGACAAGATTAAAATCAATCACTTAACGTAAGAATCATCAAAATCGGCCCACGCGTTTGGTCTCTAGAGTGCCACGAAGAACAGACATTTTCATATATTATACGTACATATACATATTAATAAATACATTAACCTTCTTTGCGTCGCTGAGTCGGGTAATAAAAGAATTTCGAACCGTATTAAAAATATTGTAGGCAAGCAATGAACTTACAAGTGGCACTACAAAAATCAGATGAATGCGATCATTTTTTAACATTTCTACAAACCACGAAACGATGATAAGATCATAATCTATAAAGGTTATACAAGACGTAGTTCGCTTTGACACAGAACAAGTTTCTATTCTAAATTTGAATTTCGATTGAATTTGATTCTAAGTCGATACGAATGAAATATGTAAAATGGTTTAAATATTTCTCCTTTTTCTTAATTCCAAAAAATGAGGATCCTCAATTGATTTTGTCACTTTTCAAGCCATAAATGGAGTTTGTAAATCTAAGTCATTAATCCATGGCAAAATTAAAATAACGATGTAATTACAACAAAAAAAAATGGCTACAGCACCTGTTAAAAAAATCATACACACAATTTTGAAATCGTGAGAAATCCATTCGAAATTTCCGGAAGAAAAATTGTATGTTCCGGCTATTTTTGTAATGTTAGCCGATAAGAGTTTTAATTTTGTCAACCATGCCCAGATGTTAGATGATTATTTGTTTTCTTGTCTTCTGAACATAATTCACCATATGCATGGAAAAAAATCCATTTCCATAACGGGAATGTGCAGACGTATACTCGATTACGGCGACGAGATTCACCTCCCGTCGTTCTCGACTCCTTGGAGGGGGCAAAACACGGTCTGTTGGTCCGCTTCGGTACTCTGTGTATATGTGGAGGGATGGATGGATTTATATACGAATAAAACCCAAAACCAAAACGCCCGGTTTTCTCTATTTTTCCTCTAGATGCATACAAAAATGCAAGGGCGTGCTGGCTTCATCGGAAAAGTTATCGAAGTGTGTACACGCTTATGAATATGTAAAACCAAGGCTTTTCGGGTTTCAAATCAAAATAAGATTGAAGTGGGTTTCTTTTCTTAGTGGTTATACCTAAATACGTCGAAAACGACCGAAAAGCCTCACAACTTTTAAATTTATGTAACAGACAAACCAGTGAAATACGATAGAAATTAAATGGATCAAGTTAGGCACTTTTAATGGCTGGACAGGTGTACAATGGGCTAGATATGAAAAAGTCTTAGATAATTTTAGAGATTAAATAATGAATGACAATGTTATAGTTTCTTTTATTGTACCAAGAGTTTTATATTTGTGTCATTAACACTATGTTTAATCACAGAAGGATACACTCTGACATGACATAATATGATAGACATTATAATTGTGGATAATAAGTTGAGAGGCAAATTTTTGAATAAAAGAGTGTACCTTAGTGTCAGTATTGGCAAGAAACACTTGTTAATGATTTATCGAATTAAAGCTTTACGCCATCATCGGTGACACCTCATGAAAATGGCCACTAGGAAGCTAGGACGAGCAAAAGTTTTAGGATCACCATGTGAAACGTGAATATGTAAAAGAGTCGAAGAAAAGCTTGGATAAAATCAAACTGTATACGTTTTTAGTTTGAATTACTGTCGAAGTTAACAAAATGTATATTAGAGGACGATACAATAAAAGGTGCGTGGAGTAAATAAGAGAACATATGTCAGTAGTAATAATAATAAATTATGGAAGCTGCAAAAATGTGAGGGTCAAATTTGGGAAAAGAAAAAAGAAAAGAAGGCTGCGACAGAAAGTACTCAAAAAATTTTTGACAAAAGAATCACAATTTTCTGGAATATGATAAGTGAAACCCGAAACAATATTGCAGATGACGATCATACTAAAACTGAGTGTGTAAATAACGATGAAATTTGCATTAGCACTAATGAAATTATGAAAGCAACAAAACATGTAAAAGTCGGAAAGCTTCAAACTTGAGTGGGTCACGTAAGAAATGGTGAAGAACAAGAATACAGCGGCATGACTTTCTTTTATAAATAGTGAAAGCCGTGGGATATCTAACGATTAGCGCAAAATTTTCATTGTACCACTCTATAATGAAATAAGCTAATTGAAATTTTGCAGGAATTACCGCCTTATATGTTTTCTCTGCGTCTTGGCAAAATGTGTGTAAAAATTGCTATTGAAATTATTGTGAAAAAGACTTAGTGTAAGATCTGGAATATGTAAGCCAGACCTCAAAAAGAGATGGTGTGTTCAGACCCATCTGTTATGGTGCAAATGTAAAGGATATTTTTTTTCCCAAGATTAAAAAAATATTTCTTCCTTCAAAGAATAAAAAACAAATACTTTATAACGGAAAACGGTTATATATCGAAAACTCTATCTGTGCATATGTGAGTAACGGATTGATAAGGGCAGTGATATATCTTCATGAATATTTTAATGCCTGCGTTAAAATATTCAAGGCATACAGGGCGGACAGGGATGAATAGTCTCATCATGAGCTATGGCTTTTTGACCTATTTATGAATATCTCTCTATATGATATGAAATAGTATTAGTGTGGACTAGGAATGAGTAAGATAGCCATCAAATGATTCTAGCAAATTGCGGGAGATGATAAATAAAAATGAAAAATGTCATAAATTGTTGTGAAAAATGTAAATGTTGTCAAAAAAATGTTATAAAAAGAGGTATGAGAGGTTCTTTAACAACATTTAGTTTCATACCTCACAGTTTCATTTTTTTTTGCAAATGGCGGTAATGGAATAGTTTTTTTTTTTTTTATAAATGGCGGTAAATGCAATACAGTTATTAAAAGAAAAGTAAATGAAATAAAATGAATGTCGGCTTGTAGGCTGTTATACAAGAAATGTTTTATCAAGAGACGCACTTTACTACGTATGAATAAAAGTGTCTCACAACAAACGCATTTGACTACCTCTAATGTAATTGACGTCCCTAGGCTTATGCATTGCAGTTCAATTTAAAAAGTGGAATCAATGCACTGGAGATGCAACTCCTGCGTAGTATGTATGGAGTATCATTACAGCATAGATATAGGAATAATGAGGTCATAGAACAGGATGGTTTGAATGATGATACCTTTTTCTTCATTACTGACGAAAGGAGAAAAAGATACATTGCTGCGTTGGTTTAGCCGTCTAGAAAGAACGAATTAATGTTGAATAACAAAAGAAATCAATAGCATAAATTCTATAGCGAATACATGTATCAAAAGGCTGGGAAGGTGCGTCCTAGAAAATCTTTAATCCGACCAAATTTATGGAACATTATTGCTAAGTTTCGCCAGTAAGCATGTGATTCAAATACTGAGTACCCGAAACGATCCTTGCATGAAACGACTGAGGGATGTCATTAACACAAGATAGATATGCACGAGAAAGATATGAAAAGTTCATACCACGTACAGGCCTGCGGTCTCAAGAAATAAATGTCGCTTTATAAATGAAATAGTTTCAACGACTTACTCTCCTTTCAAAAACATTAAGATAAATATTTTTTTAAATTGCATATATATTCCTGATTTATATTCTGACTTCCGATTTTATGTATACCTACTCACATAAAATGAAATTGGTGTGCAGAGCGCTGTACGAATATCCAGTCAATACTATAAACAGGTCGCGTAAAGTAAACAGAGGATTTCTACTTCGACGGCGCTCAGAAAATGCTGCGTCGACATTCGTTATAAATAGAGGTCACAGTGATTATGCAAAGTGGCTTTAAAAAACAGACGCCCAGTCTGCTTTCAATAGCCCATAGAGTAAAAAGCTATGGGGACATGATGAATGTTGTACTTATTTCTATAAAATTCCAAAATATATATATGTATTAAATGAAATGGTCAATGTTAATTTTCTGAATATCTTTTCAGATATTTGAAATGATTATAACGTTATTTAATGTTGTTATTCAGAATTTTGTGTAACTGCTAATCCTGTCATCTACCACATTTTGAGGCTTCTATGAAATACGTGTAGGAAAATAATTTTCAATTTGAAGAAGAAATAGAAATCGATAGAACCTCCATAACATGCATAAAAATAAACTGTGTTCACTTTTAATAGACCACATAAAGTCACGAACTCATTAAATATGAAAATTATTTGCATACTTTTATTAAAAATATATTTATTTCATTGTTTATAACATAGTACATGAAGCACGTCATCAAAATATGAGTATACAGTGCCTTAAGCTGACAGTTTTCCCTTAAAAATAAACGACGAAGAACTTAAGCGTTTAGAAGAAACTTTATTTAATTATACACGACCGTAATAAAAAATAATACAATCACAAAAATAAATATTATAATTTCTATCTGTTTAAGTGTGAGACAGTGTGATTTTTTTTTAGAAATTTTTAAAAGTTATCAAATATTCACGAGTCTTATAAATCTTAGACCCACTGGATGTTGCATTTATTAATTTCTCATATGTTAAAATAATGGGAAAGTAGCACTAGCATTTTTTTTTTATGAACATCGCCAGGCATCGAACTGATCGTTTAATAGGCTACACATCAAGCGATCAAGATTTTCCAAATTTTTTTTCCTATTTCCAAGTTAATGTTATACTTTAAAACAACCGTTTGGTACCGTCCTCAATGTATTTTTTACATTCAGCGCTGTTGCATTTTTGATTCATTTGACGAAACTGATTACAAAATACTTGCAATCTTCATCATTGAGTTAGACCGGCGCTGTCAAGCAGCACGCCATCATTATTTAATAAATATGATTTTTGTGATTAGTGTTTCATTTTATTGTAATGTAACGTAAGTTTTATTAATGATTATCCAATCACAATATAGTTGTGTGATGTTAAAGGAAATCAGAGGACCACAAGCATTTATAATTATGTTAATTTTGCTGATTGGGACGCTCTCGAATTTTCGGTTAATTGCGATGCAGCTTTGTTAAAAACAGCAACAAAGCCTGTCACCCACCACGTCGAGCTATATTCAAGTTTGCCATAATTTCTTGAAGGGTCTACCCATAGAGTAATACGAACATTAATACCGTTACTGTCTATCTGAGTCTCAACCAGAATCCCACACATTTTTATTATCAACTGTAAAATACGTTCATGGGCTAGGAATAATAGTATTATGTTCATAACTTTGCAGGTGCACAATTACATTTATTACCAGGACATATCGATATGAAGTCGAAGAATAAAATAAAAATAACCTTACTCAACCCTTTGAGGGGACCTACCTAATATAATAAAACTATCCCATAAATGTTCACATTAAATAAGTCATTAAATAAGTAGTACTTATCATGAACATTTATGTTCATGATAAGTAATTACTTATTTAATGTGATTAATTAATTTAAGAGTTAAATTCTTGTTTCTTAAAAGAAACAAGAATTTAACTTTAAATTACTATTGCCTACAAATTATTGTTAGATACAAATATTTTACTTTTACATAAGTATTACTCACTCAACACTAATTCATAATTTGATCAAACATAAATCAACTGAGTTGGCCGAATTGTTTGCCTAATTAAAATGAAAGAGAGTTTGCATATATCGAAAAGATTTGAAAAAATGTCAAAAACAAGTAATTAGAGAAGTTTTACTTCGTACTAGCCTCTCTTATTATAAGTTTTAAATATAGAGAAAATATTAAGGCATTTAATAATTTAAGTAAAAATGTCAGTTAAACTAAACCAGTTAAATAGCAATCATAACTTGTGTAATAAATAGCTCTCTATGAAAAAGGAAATTCAAGAAGCGCCATCTATGAGCAGCATTCAACAATTTCGTCGACAATTGTCTATTCACAGCGAGAGCAATAGTTTTTATCTTATACATACCATAGATGTCAGTTATTTGTATAAATAACAAAAAAAATTAAATACATATAAAACACATATACAGTTTTCAGATTTGAAACTTTTTAATGTGCTTAAAAGCTATCACAATAATATTTTTCTTGTTGAGTGAAATTTTTCGTATAATTCATACGAGTATATAGCTGGTATTTGGCAAATTTGAAAAAAAAAATATTTTAGAGACCTTTTAGACCGGTAAATATGATAATATAAAAATTGAATGACTTAATTACGTTTAAAATGAGATCCCACCGTTTGACAAATTACTACTTAAATAGGGTACCTAATTAGGTACTAAATAGTTTCTTTCTTTATATAAAAAAAATGTAGTTTTGCATAGACGTATAATGGATTCATCGCGCTAACAAATATTTAAAAATGAATATCAGTACTTACATATTTTATAAAAATCATTAGGTGTAAATATGGCATTAATTGCGTCAAATAAAATATTTTTTAATATGCCGAGGACAAGAAATGTACTTACTAGAAGACTTGTAATGTACCATTATTAATCTTAAATCTAATGCAAAAAATATTTATATCACTATGAAGACCACAATTTAAGGAGATTATCGGATATACCCGATAAAGCACTCGCTATTCACAGTGTGTCAGTGATTCCAAACAAAATTGGCTTCTAGTTTATCGAGAGCTCCCTAATTTGCTAACAACGTAGTAAGAAAGTCGTGTGTTGCCATGGCATTAGCAAATATAAATATAAATGCAAGCTCCTGATATTTGCATTTCAAGTAAATGTCTCAGAATTTAATGCGAAATAAGCAATTTTGTTTTAAGAGATATGAGTGCATCAATTGATTCATTTCATATCGTATAATATTCTGTACGATTATATATTGTATATTATATTGTATTATAATTATATTACATGTATTATAATACATTGTATAAAAATAAAGGAACGTCTGTCTTTTAACTGAAAATCTTTTACAACACATCATCTTGCTCATCACTCATACGAAACTTATATATCCAGTTAATGACGATTGGCTAAGAATACCTAAGTTCATCTACTTATAGATATTAGTTTTTTTGAATTTACACAAAATGTTTTTTTTTATTTTACATATAGAGGTTTATACTCCAAGTTTTTCAAGCTGAATTAAAATTGTTATGAGAGGATACGGCTGGACAAACATAAGCAATTGCATTGATAAAACACAATAAATATAAATATAAATATAATATATATATATATATATATATATATATATATATATATATATATATATATATATATATATATATTTTTCCATAGGTCAGTAAAATTATATTTAGATTCCTAAAATATTTCAACTCTTCTATTGTAGTCGAAAATTAGCCTTTACATTTATTATTAGTTGTTTGGTTTTTATTGATGCACGTAAAATAATCAAAACGTAAGATTTTCGATATCAACGAGTGCATAAATCACAAATAACAAAATTCATATACAGTATATGAAACTGAAAAGAAATGCATTTTTTGATTCATCAAAATCCATCTAAAATATTATTAGATACATATCTCTTTGCAATTTTATAACGAAGAAAAGCTTTAAATAACAAACTTCCATTATAATACATTTTTCAATCCGTAACCGACAATCACTTCACACTAAACTTGCCATAAATAATTCTTACAATAATATAAATAAATATATAGTAACGAATAAAACACACGTACCGACAATAATACCAACAATAATAGTTATGTATCCCTGAATAGCTCAATATACTTCTATATAAAAGATATGTTGCTATTAGAGGCGTAATACGAATCGTATTCATGCGACGAATTATAATAAACGGTTGCAGAGAGGAAAGTTCTCGAATAAGTCTATTGTGCGCGCGCGCCGCTGTGCGACCCGCAATTGCGCCGCCAAATTGTTAAATTAACGTCTTCCTCTAAACTTTCCATTCGGCTCGTTGCAATCTATAAGAGACGCTTTATTTTCGCCATGAGGCTTTCCTTCTGCGTTATTCCTTCAGGCTGTCGCGAAGCAACGACATTCGAACGTTAAACTCCTTCATCTTATACCTTAACAAAAATAAGACAATAGAATAAGCGAAAATAAAAGCGAAATAACGACTTTCATTGCATACAAATAGTGACTTTTAGTTGGAATAGCAACAGCAAGTAAACAATTACAATTCCTTTTCCAAATAATACAATCATAGTAATGTACTCAAGACAATAACAATTGTGTTGACAGAGTCATACAAGGTGACTTTTAAATAAAATACTTGCGTATCCTATAAAATGGAATTGACATCATTATATAAAATTGTCAACAAAATAACGTATGAAATCAAAATTAGAATTTGTAACGAAATGAAGTTTCTTTTATTTTAAAGATAGCACTAGTTATATAATGGTGTATTGTAATATTAATATTATTTTATACTGTAATATTACTATTTTTTTGGCATTCTATCAAACGATTTATTCTTCAAATATTAACAAATATACACATAGTCTCTTGATATATAAAAAATATCCTAGGATATGCTATTTAGACTAAATAAACACATTGGGCTACAAATTAAATGACTTAGCCCAATTTAGCTGAAGATATTGCTAAAACAGTTGATTTTTTCTCTCGTCCCCATTATGGCTGACCACGCCTCACATTCGCTTCTGTTCATATTCTTAGATGTATTTCTTTTTGTAACTTCTTTTTCTTTGCATTCTCTGTTTCCTTGTGTAGTTACTTTATGATACCTTTTTGATAGGAAATTTTTGGCGTATGATTTAATATATGAAAATAAATAGTTGCACACGCCGATGGAATATGCTTATGCAGAAAGTAAAACGGAAACGTATTCAATTGCTTAATGCAATTAGTCTGTTTATCAGCGCAGACTTCAATTTAAACGATACCAATAAAAAACCCTGCACAGAATTTATAACAAAAACAGATATCAATGTAATTATTAAATTGTCGTTTCCAATGGGTATACATTTTTTACTCTAGTTTTTCGGTAGTGACGTAAAAGAACCTTTTTTTTTCCAAGCACAAAGGGCCTCGCGCTTTGATGGTGCAGAACAAATCGTGAATCGATCGTAAATAGAGCGTCAACGGAAGGTTTCGACATCGAGTAATAATACAGTGAAAACTGTCACGCGATCACAAAGCATACGCGATAACGCATTGTGGCCGTCATATGATTTATAACGAAAACCTTTATGGAAATCGTATGGGTTTTCACGGCCTTCTCACAGTTCACTGCCGGTCATAGTTGTCCCAGATTACATTGACTCCTTTCTCAGAAAGGAGAATGATCAATTTACTATGGGACGTAGGTACATTTAATTTTAATACTGCCCACTCACACTTATTTACCAGAAGAGTAGGCAGAGACTATAGATTTCCATATTACATATACGATCTTTCCATATCTCTTTTGCCTCACTGACATCCATTCATCTTTTCATGCAAGCTCGTCGGTTTCGAGTGCTTAAAATTTGGCCCTTTTTTAATATGTCACCAATATGGTCTGCATAGGATTTTCTAGGGCGACCCTTGCCGACCTTTCCATCACACACATTCGCTCTGTACATTTGTTTTGTCAGTCTACTTTCATTCATTCTTTCCAGATGGCCAAACCACCGCAGCATACCTCTTTCTGCTCTAGTTATTACATTTTCCACATCATAATTATTTGGAAAATCAATAAAATCCGTACTAAATCTTTCTTTTAAAAGTATCTATCCATTGTATGTCTTTTGTGAATTCTGAATTCACTCTCTACAAGACGACATCATCATATAGTTTTTTGTTGAATTTAGTAATATAATTGAAATAAATTCATTTTCATCTTATTTGTAAATAGAACTACACCAGCTCTTCAATAAATGCATTAAAAGCGGAAATGTACCCGATGACTGGTGTAAAGCCGTCATTTACCCATCTATAAAGGAAAAGGCTCACGGCAAATTTGCACAAATTACCGCATTATATGCCTTCTCACCGTCGGTGGCACACCGTATGCAAAAATTAAAAGGGTTGTAAATGATACTGAAAACAAGATCTGGGATATATGATTTTTTTTCTGTGAAACATTACAAAAAAGTTTTGAGCCAAAGGGCAAAGGTCTGGAAAATGCTTATGAAGGAACATAGATCTGGAAAAGGCTTATGATAGAGTAGAAAGGGATGATCTATGGAGAACCCTATCCAGGCATGGTGTGAGTAGCAGATTGATACGGACACTGCAACCTTTATACAGAGGCTTCAGTGCCTGCGTCAGAATAAATGGGGTATACATTGATTGGTTTCACATCCGCAAGGATGTTAGCTTCACCGTGGCTCTTCGTGTTGTGTCTGTGTGTGTGTGTGTGTGTGTGTGGTTTGAAAGAGTATGAGGGTGGACTAAGAATAGAGAAGCTGTCTATCAAATGCTTCCTGTATGCCAACGATCAATTAATACTTATGCCGTCGGTGTGTGAACTCCAGTAGATGGTAACTAAAATGAATGATTATCTTAAGAAAAGAGGTACGAAAGAAATGTCAGCAATACTAAGTTGATATTGTTTGTAAGAAGCAAAAGCACGACTGAATGCGATATATTTACACACGACATTTATTGTCGTTCATAATGTACCCTCTGTTTTATTTAGATAATAATATGAAAGAGTATAAATGCGGGAATCAAATTGAATGAGCTCTTGCTTGTAAAAACTCTGTCACGATAAGTGTTTGTGGTTACTCACAATGAGGACCTTGTCCTTACATCAGTGGGTTCTTTCAAGAGATATGGTTAACGGAAAATTCGCAAAAAGGAGTTTTTTTTTAATTTAAATATAAAATTCTCAATAGATAATTTCTGGTACTTGATTATCTTTTTGTCTCTAGAAAACTGCCGATTACCGTAATCGTACTGAAATCGAACAACGCTTTCGAAAGATATAGATGAAAAATTAAAAATTAAGCATTCCTTCTTAATATATAGAGATTTTTAATTTAGAAGAGCTTATAACATATTATATCTATATTTATGAGCTCAAAGAGTTTCAAAATGCACTAAAATAGAACTTTTGGGACCGACAAACTCATTTACTGTTACTTTATTTCTAAACACTGAACTATCAAGCAGCAAGAAATTTCAGTCGTGGCCTGAAGGGTCAACCGCCTTTCAAGCTTTTAGACTCGAAAATTTTAAAAACTCATAGAAAATATTTATAACCTTAAAAGCTCAAAACCACATAGATAAATATTGAGTCGGGGAAAAAGTTTTTTCGTATTTTTTATACAAACTCAAGACAATTTTTCATCATATTTTATTTACTTATTATTTTTATTAAATATTATTTATGATACATATATGCCATTATGTTCGACAAATTGTTGCCATTTTGTAAGTAATGACATAATCCACATTTGTAGAAATTTTGGGACTTCTATTCAAAAGACTGCGATATTGTCTATACTTAAAGAATTCTTAAGAGACTAAAACAGGAGGAAATCTAATGATGTAAGTTCCGACCTGTAAGTGGATACGTTAAAACTTCCCAACCAAACCCTCTAAACATTTGGTTAGTGACTAAAAATGTCTGTTATCTGGCGTTATCATGGTGAAAATACCACACCCTTTCTGTTGATCAATTCCGGTTCTTTTTTCTTTACTTTTTGCTCGAGTCTCATCAGCTATTGGCAGGAGAAATCTGAACTGATTATTTTTCCCAGTAGTAAAAGCTGATAATGAATAATGCCCTTTCAAACACACCATACACATAGCATCAAACTTATTGCGAGTTAACCCGGGTACACCTGCTCCTAAGACAACCGAGTCAATGCAAGTTTATCATGGATTCGCTTCTATATCTCTATTCTATGTTTAACAGTTCATAGATATAGAATATACATTTATATTCTATGTCTATGAACTATATAGACATGAATTGAGTGCGAACACCGATTATTGAAGAGCATTTAGTAGCAGATAGTACACGCTTCACTACTACGTTCATAACTACATGAAACCTGTAGAACTTCTTACTATTCAAAAATTTTCATATATATAGTTTAATTAAAGAAAATATTATTCGCTAAGTACACGTTTTCACGTAGAATACACGGTCGTGTCCACGATACAGCCAAACTCCGATATTTTTTTTTTGTTGTTTTAAAAGATACACTCCCGAGGTGGTCCCATGATCACCAAGGCAGAATTTGATGATGGGATCCCAGGAAAATTGAGTAACACCCACAAATGTTATAGGCAAGTCGTTAAAGTTTTTTGTATGTGGTAGTTATCATATCATGCTGCTGAGCTGATAATCGAAGCTACAACACTGCTTAACGATTAGAATTTAAGCGATAGTACGCGATTTGTTGCTAGGAAAACTACTCTTCAATGGCTACTAGGAAAACCTTAGTATACACAGAATTAAAGTTAATTACTTAGTAATCGTTGGAATTATATAAATTTTCATTGATTTATATAATTCCAACGTGACAATCTTAACAGGAACACATAGAACTCTTAGCTATTACAGTAGAAACAGAGCGAATTAATTTAATGTGGAAGTGTATGAAAATGTAATCTGTATGAATTGACTTTGATATTATAAAGAATAAGTATAATTTATGAAGTTTTATAAGAATAAATAAGAATGTAATGCCTCTGGAATTATTACCAGTGGACAATAAATTCGGGATCGGAACTGCTGTTACACTTGCTTCGTAAATGTAAAGAAGATGCCTGGTCGATTTTATTAACCACGGCCTAAGCCACATACAAAGTAGTTAAGTGTAGTATAAAGTTATAATTACTGGATAGTAGCAAAATTTGAAATAAAATATTTTTTCATAAAAAAATAAAACCGCTTTCAAAAACATATTGTAATATTTTTTTAAACAGACTCAAATAAGAACTTATCAAGTATTTTTGTTTGTGGTGTCGATTTTTGAAGTCCGGTTCTTAGAGTCGGTTCCAGCTGAAGATAAATCAGACACAGTTGTTTCTCTTTTGAAGAAGGAGATCTCTTTTTGACTCAATATTTAACGTTTCATATTCATGTTTATATATTATATTCTATTGTCTTACTTTAGCTGGAAGCGACTCTAAAAAAACTGATTAGTAGTTTTTAAAATCTGTTTGAAAATGATTTAAACCGGTTTTTGATAGCGGCTTTTATTTTATTTTTTATTGTATTTATTTTGATTATTATTCATTAAGTATGCATTACTTATCTTTAATATATACCATATTATGTTCTTGCCACTTAATTCCTTAGTTCCTATTGAGAAGGGCCACAACAACCTATTAAATACCCATCTTACATTTAATCAAGCCAAAATTTATTAGTAAAAGAAAAGGTTTTGTTACTGGAAAAGATTGAAAAATAGTTTGATTGAATTGTAATAGATGGAGCTGGGCACTGTTACTGTAAAACTACATATGTGGTTGGAAGACCCCCTTCATAACATAATTTTTTTTAATATTAAATAATGCAAAGTTAGGACTAAAATCAGACTTTTAATTGATATTTTATGGAAAATACTTAATTGATAAAAAATTAGGAATAAAATAGTGAAGTGTAAATTATGTAAAAATAATACTAAATAATAAATTTAAATAGAAAAGAGAGAGAGAGAAAAAGTAAGAAAGTCGCATGGAGGTGCCATAACGTATTTTCGTTAAGGTACGATTTCCACCAGTCAACTTCTACCACAAACCACGTTAAGAAACTTCCTTCCAAAAAGGCTAGGTGCTTGAAATTACATAACTGACACACAAAATTACTTAAATAGTTATAATACAATTGAGCGAATTAGTCTATTTGTTTTTGGTCGACGACATTGGAAGGACATAGAAGGCATTTGGCAAGTTTTAGTTTTTTTCATTTACAAAAATAGCCACTTTGAAAATCGATCGAGTTCAGCTAAGTATACATATAGACCCATAACTATAGATACGAATTTTGGTAATGAATTCGAATCCGTTGCATATAGAACTTCATAAACGTGTCTAACTACTATATATGTTTTCAAAAAAAAAAAAATCAGAAAAACTGTAAAGGACTTCGAATAAAATTTCAAATGAAACTGCACCACGCCCCTGCGCAGACGGACCGGATCGCCCTTTGCCGTGTCATGATTACCCTAAGAAGTTGGCGAGGTTTAACGATAAAATTCTTTCCCGCTTTATCTGCCCGAGCCTAAGTGACGCCGCTATCGTCATGCAAGATGACAGCATGCGGCGGAGGCGTGTTTTGTTTAATCTTAGATAGTGCACATAAATATTATACAAGTTTCCATTCTGGTTTCTGTTTTGTTGCCACTCGCGAATTCTTTAAAGCCATTATTACCATTTCAATGAAACTAACCGTAATAGATTCAGCTTTGATAGCGTTATAACTCCACAGATTTATAATAATTAGTCTCTCGATGGAAACTGCTATGTGGACCTAGGGCTGTATTGATTTATTTCAGTATCTTTATTTTCATATTTTTTTAAAAGCTTCTAATAACATATATTCGTACAAGAACGTCCTATATTTATTCAAAAATTGTTTTAAGAACAATTTTTTTTCCGATGATGATATAAAAGATCACCATGTCTATTTTGCATTATTTACTTTACAAATTGTCACTATCACCAATACAGTTTCAACATAGATACCAAATACAATGTAGAATTTTCTAATATAATGATTTTATATCAAAAAATTATTTTTGGCTTAATTTTCCAAAAACAACATCTTCTCAATAATTATTAATGGCCAAATATAATTTTCAATAGAATGTAACTATATAAATACCAAGAGACAAGGTATTAACGCAAAAATTTCTCAGTCAATATTTTATTTAAATTTATTATAAAATTTTAATACACAATTCGAAAGTAAATTTAGTTTTATTAGTCAAAACATAATTATCTGTCATGTCAACATTCCTCAATTATGGAAAAAGATACTTATATCTGTAGTTTCATACTTGAAAACACGTTGTATTTATGATTCAAGAAACCCACTTAAGTTCAATTACAATCTCACGTTTCTAAGAATACCTATCACGACTGCGGCTGACCTGCGATTAATAAGGAAACTAAACTGCCAAGAGAATAAGTACACTCATAATATAATGCATACATATAATAAAGCAGTAGATAGATAAATCCGCACATTGAAGACATTTGAGAAAACTACTCTTTTATTAGAAACGTTGACAGGATGCATTTCAATGATTCTACAATTTTTGTCCGTCTGTCAATTTTATAATGAACAACGCAAAAACTATAGGACGTAATTTGATTAAATTTCGTATGGTAATCGTTTATACCCCGGAGTAACATATGAAATAGTTTTTATTCCAATTAAGTTTTTTTTTACATTAAACATATTTTTCATAACTTCTAGCCGTACGCGCAATATCGTTCGCTTGGAATTGATACATAAATACAAACACACCGGGAGCAACATGGGGATCGACATATAACGTCATCCTTCGATATGAAAGATGTAAAAAATAATTCTGTGTGCACGCGGTTGGAGTTGCGGGCGAAAGCTTATAATTCATATGCATATACATTAATACATATTCATAACTTTATACGTTAGGTCGGAGAAAAAGTTTTTTCCTATTTTATAAGTGAAAAGTTGCAATATAATCTCTTTGGTTTTGCTGTTTGTATATAGCTAGTTTTGATACCATTAAATAGATGATACTTTAAAAATTAAAAATTAAAAAGTATGAACCGAGTCCCGCCATTTTTCTATTGTTTTCCTATCTACCAAAATAAGTGAATATGACGTAGGAATTAGATACATTTTGAAGCTTTATTACATAAAAGCGAAAAATGCAACACGAAAAAAAATTGTGACGTTTATGAACCTAATGCAGTGTCGATAAGAGTAGCACAAAGCGTTTTCTATTCGGTAATTTTGATGTAATGAGGAAACTTGCTCTGATCGACATATTACGGATAAAGTAGACGGTATTTTGGAAAAAATGGAGCAAGATCAGCATATTATTTCTTACGACTTAGCTGAAAAGCTGGCAATCGACTACAAAACAGTTATGACTTATATTTCAATAAAGGTGGATAAACAAAAAAGCTCGAAACTTGCGCCCCACACGAGTTTACCGAAAGAAATCTAATGAATTGTGTACTCATTTGCGATTCTGTATTGAAACGTAATGAAACCGAACCGTTTTTGAGAAGACTGATCATTGCTGATGAAAAATGGATTACCTACGACAAAAAAGTGCGAAAAAAATCATGGTTAAAAGACAAGTATGTTACACAGACTATAGCGAAACCCGGATTAACTCCCAATAAATTGATATTATGTATATCGCGGGATTGGAACGACATGATTTATTATGAGCTTTTAGTGCCTGGTAAAACCATCAATTCAAATTTTTACTACCAACAGCTGATAAGACTTAAGCAAGAAGTAGAAAAAACGATCGGAATTGCTTAACAAAAAGTCATGATAACACCAAACCACACACATATTTAGCCACTCAGCAAATATTGAGCGAGTTTGATTGGGAAGTGTTAATGCATCCACCACATAGCCCTAACCTAGCACCATCACATTTTCACCTGTTTTAGTCTCTTCAGAATTCTTGAGTTAGGTAGTGTTACGTTAACATCAATAGTGGACTGGCATAACTACTTGTCACAGTTTTTTGAACAGAAATCCCAAAACTCCTACGGCAATGGGATCATGTTTTACCTACAAAATTTGTTCAACAAAATGTCATATATGTAATAATTAAAACTATTTTGAATTTGTATACAAAATACTAAAAAAAAATTCTCCAACCCTATATATGAATACATATGCGTTCACATTAATTACATTCGTTTCGAGACACAAAATATCTGCTGTATCATACACGCCAATAGTTTAGAAAAAATCTGAAACTAGGGCATCTATCATTATAGAGCTTTATGAAAATTAAGCTCCCGACAATCTGAGTGATAAAGTTCCTTAAATTGTTAGAGCTTATTTGTGTAAGCCAGACGCAAACAACCCTAATGAGGTTGATTATTATCGGTGGTGTATAGACCAAAAAGAGTAATATTTGTACACTCGTCTTTATGTCAAAGGAGGCAACAGGAGCAACGCTACGTTCAATCATATCCAACATAGAGTGACCAAGATAGCTGAAGTAGTGTTGGCTGCGATCAGTAATCACGCTCATCAACCACAAGGCTGCCGACACGAAGAATATGAGTTGCTATGCTATTAGTACAGTATGGCATGAGATATAGTAAAAGTTTGTCAATCTGTTAACATTGATTATCCGTTCATTGCTAAAAACAATAATCACTCGGTTATAGATTTAATGTTCCAAGTCATTTATTTAAAGAACTGTATCCATTCTTTCGACGACAAAGATTTCAAAAAAGCAGATTTAAGTACCGGAACAAAGTAACATTTTGCTTACATAAGCATATAGAACTCATTAATGTCAAGAACTCTATCTAGCCTCAAACCGTAGATATATTTCGATTTTGTTTTCAGCCGCAAAACATATTCTGATGAGAATGCCCTACAAGAATGCTTTTTCTATGTATCCCTGCATGACTGCGCCCTTATTACATTAACAAACCCAATTTCTGCGGATATCACAAATCTTTTAAAAAGTATACCATATTTTTTTCATAATGGCGTTAAAGATCTAGGCAACTAGTGATCACTTTTACCTATCCTCTAATTTTGTTTTTTTATAGATCTGATGATTAACGAATACTCGTCATATATTCTCCTATTCACCGAAATCGTTCTGACATTTTGTTCATTGCTTCTGCACCGCATTTGTGACCATGGAACCATGAGTACCATGGAACATAATGAATGGAATTATTAAATAATGCAAAGACTTTCACGATTATACACAATCATTTCTCTTCATCGTTTATGGAATCAGAACGCTTTCGCGCTTCAGTTAATCGATAAATCGCCCCTTTTCCTATAAAGATGAATAAATGACAAACACTCTTATGGTCATTACGAAGGTATAGAAATAACACTAATTTTTTACATAGATGCATTCACTACAAAAAAATCTTCTATAGAAAAGGTTCGCGATCTAGAAGTGTCCAGAGTATTGCTAGGAGCTGTATAACGCACTCGATAATCCGCCAATTGAATAACAACCTCGTCGTTCTGTAGTTGTAAGACTTTGTGGCGACGCTTTAGTAAGGATTCTATTTCTGGTGATGATGAGACGCGACAAAGGAGAATGGAATGTCCAGTAGATTATTTTTTGTTGTATAATAATAAAAAAATATATTCTACTTTAATGCTACTGTATACAGCTGACGCATTCTAAGTTTTAAGTGATTCTCATTTCTGTTAAATGACACTTTCCGTATAATAAATCGATATAATTACCAATAACATGAAATTATTATTTATCTCAAGGGAATATATGGAAACACTTTATAAGGCAAAGTTTCAAAAATAAATAAAGAAAATAAATTGCCTATTTTAAAACCTATACTCTATTTGGGTACAGTTAAAATCAATTCAAGTAGCTGTTATTTTGGCAGTTTTCCAATTTTTGACCTTTAATTAAATTCAAATTGTTTACAATATATTATTGTACCCATACTTTAAACTTTATGAAATGGATGTAGTTTCGTGCGTTTCGTTATGTTTGGTACATAACGAAACGTACCAAAGTACCGGGTTTGAATTATTCAAACCCGGTAAGCAATTTACAGTACGAAAACCACATTGGTCAATTCGCCCATCAGACTAATTCTGATGGGCGATTAATTTTTAGCTTATCTCAAATAAAAGCACTCGCTTCGTATCTCCGAGAGCGTGTAATCCATCTATCATAAATATTGTAACCGCATTGGTGACGCATCAGTGATAACGGTTATTAACAGCACTCATCTCGCAACGTGGAAAAACTATAGTTGAAACACCTCAATTTGAAATGCAAAGATTAAGCCCTTCGTCCATATACATTGGCTGTTAAAAGCCGTTAATGATGGATGTCACCAATGCGGTCACAACGTCTGCAATCTAATCTTAATTTTGCTCTCGCAGTTACAGAACAAATGGTTTAATTTGACACAGGTCAAAAAATCCTTAGTAAATTTGCTAATGGTCAAGTTTCGATTCTCGTACCTTTTGATTCGTAGGTAATGCTTGCCTACTTGGTCACTCCCGCACAAGTCATTTTATAAAAGTCACATTCTAAATGAAAGTCTATTCTATAATTCTCTCACCACTTATAACAACGCAAGCGAATACGTAGCTTTTTTATACGTAACTTTTCACAATAATTCTCTCGTAAAAGCATCAAACTTCACACGCGCTACGAACAGAGCTCTTACCACTTAGTCATGCAAATCAAAGCCACACCGGAATTCCTTTCTACACAACACCCTCAACATTTTTAGCACGAAATGGGTAACGAAAGTAAATTTGACGCTCATTCCATAAAGCGTTCGACTCTTCCAGCAAAGCCAGATTGATAGCTGTTTTCAGTAGTCTGAAACGCAATTGCGTCCGCTGTCACCTATAATTTTATCCTATTATTGAACAGCAACTCTGCGGGTCGCCATGTGACCCAGGTTGGATTGCGATGTCTGTGAATTATATTTATGCGTTTGCTTCTCAATAGTAGAGTCTAATAGCCATCACGCATTGTCCACGATCCTCTAGTAAATTCTCGCACGACCATGCGCTCAATAGTATTATCCGCATTTGTCACTATCTATATATTCCCTGTGTATACGTATCTCCTGATTTAAGCCAATCGGATGTTAAACAATTTAACAGACTAACATCGACCTCCTGGGAGAGAGTGTCGTATAAATTAGAATTCCACTTGTATTAGCACGTCTGCGGCGTCCCATTTAAGTAATATTTCCCGAATGACGGCCTAAGCGGTCGAATCTGCCACCAAACAGAAACACCTTAAATACAAGATTCTGGAGGACATACCTTTTTATCCCAGCCGCCTTCGAAAGATATAGCTCTTAGACCTGTGAGGCCCTTCATAGACGACTCGGATAGAAGACTTAGATAATTAAGAGATTCTCGTTTTGCATAAAGGACTGTGAGAGGGTACTTCTTATATTGTGAAGTAACAAACCTTAATGTAACAAAAACAATAACAATATAGTGATGTGCATATATACTAGGTATTTAAATATTATAAAATATATACAATTTAAACATTTGAAACATTGCAACAGCTAAACCCATCATAAAGTTTTTACACCAAATTTTATCTTTTCTTTGCGTTAAATATCGATTTTTTTTTCAAATAGTCTTGAAATTATTATTATAACGAAATTACAATTTTTATACTTAACTGCAATTATTTATAAAACATTATTTAATTCAACTCTTTATATTAAGAAATATATGCTGATACGACATATTTCAATGAAAAATTTAAAACAACTCGCTCGTTAAATTTTTATTTTGAAGCTTATCTTAAAAAATTATATTTTATTTAAGTCAAATAAATTGTTGACACTTAAATTAAAAATTAAAAGTTTTTCGTAATACAACTTGCATTATAGAATAAAAATATATATTTTTTCTATAGTAAGCAAAACTGGAATCGAAAAAGACAGCGGAATCATGGTTGAAAAAGTGATCACTTCATATAAAATATAAGTATCTATAGAAATTCATTTTATGCCCACACAGACAGACAAGTGATAAATTCATTTTAAGTTTGATTCCCAACTGGGCGGAGTCGAAACTCTTAATCAGTTGTCTTTTAGACTCTGATCATGTTCAACTCATGATCATGATCAACTGTAAAAGCTTTTCAAAATACTTAAATCTATCTAATTCGATTCGGTATACAACACCGGGATCCGTCGAGTTGATTATGTCCATCATAATCCAATCAGTTTAATCACCAGAAAGTTCTGGACCGCAAAACGGATTACGCCGGTGAAGATACACGCGGTACCTACCGGGCAACGAAAATTTAATATGTCCGTGACCTACGTGGGGCTTCACGTCGCCTATAAAAGCTGGGGGGTTTCGCCTGCGGCAGTCAGTCATAGGCAACCTTGCGTTCAGTCGACGCATACACAGGCATAGCGGGACTTAATTTTTTTTATTTTATACATACATTTTTTTTGTATTGTACGTTATAGGTAAAAGAAAAATGTACTTTTTGGCTATTCTCTCCACGGCCCTGGCGCTGACAGCCGCCAACGTCATCCACGACGGCAAATGTCCTGAGCTGAAGCCGGTCGAGAACTTTAACGTGACGGCCGTGAGTATTGCCATCGTCATCAGCATCGGCACCTTTTACCATTTCTAGTGTTTAATAAGCTATCGCGCTACCTTCTCCGACAGCATTTCATAATGAAAAAGATTTTCAGTTTCAAAAGAGACGTTATATTCCAGAACATTCCTACAGTAGAACTCAACAGACAGTGTTCAATAGTTTACAATAAAATTCCTTTTAATTATTTATATCCGTTATGCTTTCATTGTCTTTCATTCTATAAATTATATCTTTTAAATTTGTAATAATAGGAATTTTACATATATATTTATAATGATGTATATTTCTAATCATCTTACTAAAAAAAAAACAAGTAAAATATATTTTGAGAAAATAGGAAAAATGGAAAAAAAAGTCTCCAAACAACATTCCCGTGAACCTAAATATCGACTAAAAAATGATTGTATTACATTATCTATCAGCAGAACGTTCATCTGTCCGTCGTTTATCGACGCACGTCTCGATGCCGTTAAAGATGCTACTTTTAAGATATCAACATTAAAAGATAAATATCTGTCGGTGGAAATGATCGATCATGTGCATTACAATTCACAAAAAACTGTTTATTTGTTTGGTATGGTTTTATTTTCTATTTTATACATTATTGTCTCTAACTATTGGGTAATATAAAATTTTCTTGTAGCATTCTCTGTAAGTTAATACATTCAGGTATGTTTATCTTCTGCCGTTTAAAACCCACTAAGAAACAAGAGTACTGTAAACATAAGGGTTCGTTTAATTGAAGCTTGGTAACGATATAAAAAAAAATATCGATTAACGCTCGTTCCAATGGACGATTTAATTTAGCCGACTAATCGATTCGATTTGTCAGCTTGACAAACGGAGCGTGAAGGTTCGATGCATCGGGCGTGGCTTCACGGTTCACTTCGCCTCGACGAATGCAGAAAAAGTGCAATGACTATGTCGGATAAGGAACGTTCGCGAATGAAACCTAAATCGACTTACATGATGTTGCGCATGAGGTTGTCATATAGTTTGTTTTCTCAGGTTTTATTCGATTTTAATTTGATATATTTATAGGTTTCAACTGAACATTGGCACCTTGACCGTTATGCATTTGGGGGCTTTCTACGAAGTTAATGCAATGATATTGAACTTTTTAACGGCTCAGTAATTTAGTTTTTACAAGTTTATTTACGATTATTTATAACATCTCTCTCATCATATTAAAAACATTATTTTTGAACCATATTATATTAGTAACATTTCGTTATGCAGGCTATATTTGATTTAAAGTGGAAATACATCTCAAAGCCACAGACATTAATCCCAAGGAAATTAAAAGAAATTAAAATTAATAAAGCAATTGATTTTGTATTGAGTTATAAATCTTTTTTCATTCTAGTACCAAGGCACATGGTACGAAGTGTCCAAGTTTCCATACGACGCCGAGAAGAACGGAAAATGTGCATCGGCCGAATACAAGCTGGAGGGTGACGTCGTCAAGGTGAAGAACATCCATGTGGTCGACCAAGTGCAGACCTACATCGAAGGCACCGCCAAACTGGCCAGCGACGCTAACGGCGCTGCCAAATTGGTAGTCTCTCTTAAGTTCGGAGGTAAGTTCGAAGGATTGCATCGATAAATAGTTTGGTTTTATCTATTGCAAAATAAACTACATTGAAGAAATTCAAAATACGTTTTGATTTCAAAATATTTGATTTTTTATGAATAAAATGAGTGTAATTGTAACAGGTACTTATTTAGAGCTGTATTTTCAGTATATTAATAAGTTTTAATTTTGAGTCCTTATTGGTTTATGTTTGTATAGCCTTCAAGTATCTGAAATATGACGAAATTTGGTATTACCTTCGCATAGATTTCCAGCGCTAAATTGTTAAGTTTTATAACACCAATAATAATGTCAAGGGTTTTTAAAATAATGTAATTTGATGTTTCAGTAAATGAGACCCTGACGATAATAAAAAATAAAATTTAAATTATCATACACGAAACTTTTAAAGCTAAAGTGGTCCAAAAAAATCGTAAAGGAAGAACACGTAGTTATATTGAATTATTTAATGACCAAAAAAAAAATGGTAAATCTCTTTAATACTTTGTCTTGTATTGATTTTTTATAAAGAGAACTTGTTACAGACGTAACCAAAGACTCCTCGCTAATGGTCCTGGCCACCGACTACAACAATTACGCCATCGCCTACAACTGCCGGTACGACGAGAAGAACAAGAACCATCAGGGTAAGAACTCCTATGGATCTGAACGACACACAAAACCCAATATAATTTTTCGAAATCTCTACATTACTCAGTACCATATCATAATTTCAAAACAACTTCAAAATGTAAAATTATTTCGAAGTTAGTGGCCGTGCGCTATTTCACTCGCGCGCAGGGCACTACGTCTGATATATATGAACACCTAAACTCCCATGAAAATGCTCCGATTCTGGTAGAAACACATACTTATACATATATTGTAATAGTTGAAATATTCAACCTAAGCTGACAATTCAGCTCCTAAAAATTATGTAAGTTTCTTTCATTCGGTTATACATGTTTATATTTATCCACCAGACTTCGCCTGGATCCTGTCTAGAACGAAGAAGTTGGAGGGCGACGCCAAGAAGGCCGTCGACGAGTTCCTCAAGACCAACGCCGCCGAGCTGGACTCCACCAAGTTCCTGGAGACCGATTTTTCGGAAGAGGCCTGCAAATTCAACGGCACCAGCTTGATCACGGAGCCGGTTAAGGCGTGAATCGCATTCGACGAGGATGATCAGACATCACACACTTCGAAGAATTACATTAATATTTTGTTATTTAAGTATTCAAAAGACTAAACAGCATCTCATGAATGGCTAAGTTTAAAAACTTGGATAAGTTTAAGTTCTCCCCTCCCGATCACCGCCGTTTCCACACTTTTTCTAAACTACTAACTTGTTCTCTATTCCCACTATTGTTTTTATGTATTTCTATTTTTTTATTACATACCCTCCGCCATGTCTTCGATGAAATGCAAATAGACATAGTCCCATAGACGTCACTGATATTGGGCTCGTGATAGTTAGGTTTGTTTGTAGTTTTATTTATTGGACAATAAAATACAGATTTTAATTTGAAATGTCATTTTATTTAGAAAAAAAGCCTGTTTCGTCTCATTATTATATTTTAATTTGTTTGAATTGAAAAGCTAAATATACTTCATAATACAATCCGATGCTTGTGTATAGATCACGACGAGTTAGGTAAAACTTTAACAAACGAATCGGAAAGCTTTATAATTTAATATTACCAAAAATTACCAGTAAAAAAGTCAGCTTCGTATTTATTCGCAAAAGAACAAGACTGATCCGAGAAGTTTTTAAATATAAAATTCTGTCGATGTTCCGCCAGCTCAGAATATGTGTAGAGCACGTCGTCGACCTTCTTCAAAGCCTCTCCGGCCAACGTCTCGTTGTCTCTGGTCAGGACCCATGTGAAAACTGTAATGACAACAACAAATAATAGAATATTAAACTCTGGCTATCCAGTTCAACGACGTAGTTAACAGACTCTTTTTAAGGCTTTTAGTTACATTGTCTTTGCTAACGTTGAAAATTTATAACAAAACGTCTAATCATATAATGCTTAAGTAATCTCATCTAACCTTAATTAGTAATAATATATGCATTTAATATATTTAATTAGCGTCTTAAAAAGTGAAAATTTTTATGTTAAGAAATTTCGTAAAATAATTTTAACACACCCTACCATAGTGTGTGCGTATTTTTTTCTTCAACGTTTTGCAAGTGTACGCAATGGCGTAGTTGTCGTGGTCTGTGGACAATATGAAGAACGGAAACTGCAACACTTTATCTGAAAACGAAATGTTTCAAATATTACTTTCAACTCTCCCTTAAGATACAAAATTATTGAATATGTAAAATATGTGAGTTTTTTATCCAATTCCTATCCTAGAATTAAATAAAGGCCACTCTTACTATATTTACATAGTACAATTAGAATAACAAAGTATCAGTGAAACACTATGAAAGAGTTTAATCCTCTAACATTCAAAGATGTGAAGAAAAATGAAAAGAGATGATAAAATCACTGTTTCATTTCACCATTGTCTTCATAGCTGACGATGAATTGCGCCTTGTTGCCCGCATCGAAAGTTGGATCTACCCTGGCGAAGTAGGATTTCTGGGTTCTGTTCCCCTGATCGACGTCGACGTAAGTCTCCCTGAGAGTGTAACCGAGGTTGTCCTCTTGGAAGTCGAGAGTGGAACAATCGTAAATTGGCCTCAAATCGCTGGCATAGCTCGCCACATTGTACCACAGGCCGGAGAACTGAAAAAAAATTAAATACGTCAATAAAAATAATAGAAAGCAATGTGTATGATATAAAAAAAATGTACGTAAAAGTGATAAGTTGCTTTTTTATATACTTAAATCCAAACAATAATTTTGCATTCAACATATCCCCATTAACAATATTTACCACAAAATACGCCGCGTATTGAACCACGTTATTCGCATTACACGTTTAGAATTCATGGGTATTCGTACATTTTAATAAATAAAACGTCCGATCACCTTCGTGTAATCCAAATTCTCTTGTATCTTCACGTCGGGACATTCGCCGGGCAGCGTGAATTCGGCCCCGAGCGCCGAACACATGAGACAACACAGAACTACACACAGAAACATGACGGTAAACAACGTGACACGAACGCGTTCTCCAGTATTGTCCCGCCGAGTGGACTCGAACGCTAACCCACGCTGTAATTATCCAATGACCTGACCCTTCCCACTAAAGTCGCGTTATATTGGGCACCGTCGCAGCAATTGCATTACGCACACGTACAATTCGCAATATTGGCCCCATCCTTATAATGTCCGTTTCTGTCTCGTCTGTTTGTTTATGTCGTACGCGACCGACGGAATCGCGTTTAGTTAGATTCTTTAGGAATCATTAAATTAAATTAATGAATGACAAGTGTTTAGTGGTAAAATAAAATCATGGAATCCTGAACTAGTAGCTATATACGAGTTCGGAAACCTGACAATATATAGCTTGAAAATCTCTTGATACGATTTCATTACTTATTCTAAATGAATTTTCACATCTGATGTCCGAAATTACTCTCTAATTTTTATGTATAAAACTGCTAATTTTACATAGAAAATACAAAGATATTTTTCGTTTTCAAAATAAACATAGATTTTTAAATAGACACAATAAATCAAAATAGTAGTTTTGAATGAGACTTAAAAATCATTGATCTGACAACCAATGTATGGATTTTTTAAGCATTATACATTAGAAGCATTAGATATTGTTTAATACTTAATTATGTAATGGTTGTAGTGTATAATGCCACATATTACGCGCTACCAAATAAAAAATCACCAAGTACTAATTGTCTGGAATTTAGCACTAGTTATATTACTATGGAGAAAAAGTTATAAGAAAAAGTTGCAGTAAAATCTCTTTGGTTGTGGTGTTTGTATCTAACTAGTTTTTATACCATTAAATAGACAAAAATTAAAGGAAAAATGGTAGAACGACATTTTTTTATTATACTCAGTCCACCAAAATGTGTTCATCTAATTTCGAAATTAGATACATTTCGAGTTTTATTACAAAAAAAAAAAAAAATCGACAGAAACCACGAAAAATTTTGGGAGGTTCATAGATCTAATGCAGTGTCGGTAAGAATAATACAAAACTGGTTCAAACGCTTTCAGTCCGGTAATTTTGATGTCAAAGATGAATCTCGCTCGAGTCGACTTGGCACAGATAAAGTCGACGTCATTTTGGAAAAAGTAGTGCAAGATCGGCATATTAGTTCTTACGACATAGCTGAAGAGCTGGTGATTGACGCCAGACCACATACATCTTCAGCCACTCAGCAAATATTGGAGGAATTTGGTTAGGAAGTGTCAATGCATCCACCATATAGCCCTGACCTTGCTGCACCCTCGGATTTTCACCTTCTTCGCTTTCTTCAGAATTCTTTAGGTAGTGTTAGGTTAACATGAAGAGGGGACTGTTAAAACTACTTGCCGCAGTTTTTTTAATCAGTAGTCCCAAAATTCTATAGTAATGGGATTATGTGATTACCTACAAAACAGCAACAAATTGCTTTATAAAATGGCATATGCATATTATAATTCAATGTTAAGAGAATATGATAAAAATTATCTTAAATTTGTATATTAAATAGGAAAAAACAGTTTTCCCAATCGCATAAGTAAAAATTAGTTTACTTCAATTGTGACTTATTCCTATAAAAATAGTTACAAAACGAGTTTTGATCATTTCCATCGCTAGATGAGCAAAGCCTTAATATTTGTTTTCAACGGCGAAAACATTTCTGAGAACTTTTTTAATAACACTTTTAGAACTGTTGTTTTCCTTATGCATTGTATCAAACTCTTTATTCACCTTTGATAACCTCTCCACTAAGATAGTCATAGCGTTTTCATAACTTTATTTACGGTCGAGCGATTCACGAGTTAAGTTGTTCATTTGTGGTTGATAATGAACTATATATTTTTTTTAATATCCATATGTTTCTATGAAACACATGGATACTTCACTATTCCTGGGAATTGTCCCGACAATGTCAGACTGCAAGAAAATTTTAGACTAGCGGACGTAAGTAGATAATTTATATAAATATCAATTTATACATTCATCACAACTTTTTATGAACTAAGTATATTAAAACTTCAAATACAAGTTGTTCAGTACTTATCGAAGCCATTTCAATGTCTACAAATTACGTGACATGATGTCGTATTATTTTACACCCATATCCTTCAGTCTTTTTGTTAGCAAACTATATGTTTAATGACGACATCAAACTTAATGACGTTTCTTGTGTGTCTGCCTTGTACGTGGCTACAAATCTATATATGTCTAAGCTGATAAATAATTTTCTTCCTGCAGTTTTATGGAAAATGGTATCAAACGTACCACTACTCCAGCGACAACAGGAATTTGAACAATTGTTCAACACTGAACCTCATAACTAGACCAGACGGTATATATTTGAACCAGTCTAGAGTCGATAGAGGTCTATTCCATAGATTCAGTCTTGGTAAGCTGATCATACCGCCGGCTGTGGAAGACGCCGCCGATCTTAAAATTAAATTCAAGTTCGAAAATGCACCACGACGACGTAAGTTATTGCAAATTATTTTGACTTAGTTCACGTAAAACTCAAATAAGGGGGGTGTCTCTAAAATCTTCTATAGTTTCGACATTGGAAGACATTAGAGAAACCTATCGAAGGCACTAGTTCTTTTCTTCATTCAAATATGAAACTTTTCGGTACATGCCGACTGGCAATGGCGTCAGAATGTAATATTATAAGAAATTTCAATAGCTGATCAAAATTTTTAACTAACAAAAAATTTTGTTAGTTAATTAATATTCATACGTTTGATACTATATAAATTACAATTTGTTCAGTCTCATTCAACGATGAAGTGTTGCACACCTTGTCTATTGATATGCGACTTAAATAAATAACTTTCGTTAATCCTTCAGTATCCCTCAATATCCCTTACGAGCTCAGTGAGGACGAAATTCTTGCCTTCGATGTTTCTCTGTGACTTGGATGCTATTTTATGAATGATTGATTGGCCCGCTTTTATAAACAACTATTTCCTTGTTGCATTTGAAACGAAAATTTTTTTTTTATTTTGTCATATTTATAAGAATTTCATTGACTAATAAATATTTAATTATTTTTTGGCTTCATTATTTGTCAAGGTATAATCTTTGTTAAGTTTTAATTTTATTGAACGCAATCTCCATTAAATTTTGAATTACCTTCTTTTTTGAATTAATTTTTCCGAATTCCCACAAATGTAAATTAAGAGCAAATATCCATTACCACTTATTTTTAAATGTACATTTTTTAAAAATTAATATTGATTTTTAAAATCGCGAAATCCTAACAAATTTATAGTAAAAATACTTCAAACAGCCTCCTTTATTTCATACATTTGGTGGCGCTATAGTCGCACAAAAATTAGCCACCATCATTATCTCCCAAAACTCAACTTACTGATGATGTGATTCTCCCAAAGTTCGCTTGTTTTTTTTTCAGTGACAAAGAGGACGTATTCCTTCCGAGTACTGGCTACTAACTACAATTACTACGCAGCCGTCTACTCTTGCCAGTATAGCCCATTGATAAATAAACACTATCGTAAGTTGGTTAATTCATTATATTAAAAAAAACTCAAAGTATCAAATTGAATAAGTTTCATTATTGTTTTCAATTATATTATAGATTGATCTGAAGTTTTCTCGAAAGTGTTCACACTAACGTTATGATTTTTTTATGTTTATCAAACAAACGCAAATAAAAAATAAATACTGATATAAATATGCTTGAAAAATAATACCATAAAACAAAAAGTCGCACAGAACAATATTAACAGTGCCTGAATTTACCATTAACTTTACCGAATTAGTAATGCATATAGTTCCAGAATGACAGTTAGATGGCGCTGTTTGTTAAATTGAAACTGCCTACTAAAGGCAACATAGAACATGGATTGAAAATTGATGGATGGTGAAGTTACATTATTTTCGTGTGGTCGCTATGATTACTGTAATACAAACTGATTGATTAAATATTAAACTCTCAATGCGCATTAAATTGATCCATTAATATTAAATTGATATCCACATTCCAGAGATACTGTCCAATTATTGACGTAAGTGTGCTTAAAAACTTCAAATATAAATTATAGCTATACTAACGTGACAGATACTGATTTTACATAAACGCTACAAACTATTTATGAGCAAATCATTATCAATAGATAGAGAATTAGGCTTAAGACTTTAAACATCGATGCTTACGATTGAATTTCGTCAAATGAAGCAGTGTTTTTTATACTTAGCCAATCTGTTGAGTATTAATTAGTTTACCATGTAAAATATTTACTAAATGGTAACCGACGTGGCAAGCAAGAAGGAGGTTCTATGATCGTCTGAATGTATTTTTTTTGTGTTTTCAGCGATGACTTGGTTCATTTTAGACCAATTCCAATTTTTGTTTGTTTGAAAGGGTACACTCTCGAGGTAGTCCCATAGTCGCCAAGTCAGGATGTGATAATGGGATTCTAGAGAAATCAAGGGAGACCCACAAATATCATAGACGTGTATAGTGTGTTTGCACTTTTTTTATTTAGTTAATCAAGTTTTTGCGTCTTATCATCTCAGGCTGTTGAACTGATGAAAAATTTGTATAAGAATATTTTCGTAGTTGCACTGCAACGCAACAGTACAACGCACGAAACTTTGCCGCTCTGAATTACCTGCATATGACATAATGCGCATGTTTTACGCTCCCCTACTCTTACTTCTTCTCCACCGCGTGTTAATTTTACGCCATTGCGACGCTTTCGTAACTAGCTTCATAGCGGTAGATTTCTTGAGTTATACTGTACAAAACCATCTTGATTGAATGAAAGATATCTTAACGTTACATCAAGATAAAGGAAACCTAATCTCATTTAAACCCTTAATGCATTAAGGTAAACATCCGTTTAACTTGTAATGTATATGTTGGGTTTTCCCTAAGTTAAATAAAATGCACTTTGATCACTGTACTAAAATATTTATTATACGACGTCCGATGCATAAGTGCGAAATAATGAACTAGATATGAATCATTAAAGATCATTTCTGAACAGTATAGGGACTGGTGAGTCTGTATTGTAAGCTAGAATTTCATTTAGATAAAAAATAATTTTCAGATTTTAAAGAATAGTTAGAATAGAATAGTGAGAATGAATAGTTGACAATGGTTGTCATTGTCACATATTCAATTTCTTAGAGTAATATTAAACTAGAATAGTAGTTGCGCCGCCTACGAACTTCGCTAGTGGTTTGATTTGTCAAATTTACAACGTACTGTACTTAAACGTTACACATTATTAGACATAAGAAGATTTATGTACGGAATTTAACGTTTATTGTGCGTTTTTGCAATATTAGGTCGTTTTAGATAAACTCAACGGCTTCGAAAGCATTAAATTAACAAAATAATAACTATATCGAGCTTTGACAATGCATAATCAGATAATCCCCAGAATAATTATATATATATATATATATATATATATATGTGTGTGTGTGTGTGTGTGTGTGTATATATGTAGGAGATCCCGTTTTTGAACTCACTCATCACAATATCTCTGGAACTATAAGACCGATTGACTTGAAATTTGGTAGGAATATTTTTTTCGTGGTGTAGAGGTCAGGCTAAGAACGGATTTTGAAAAAAAAAATCTATTCATTTATCTATTATTTGTTTTTTGAGTTCATGCAACCAATTTTGAGGTCCAAATGTAGCATCTCCATTTATTATAAGCTGTTCAAGTTTTAAATTATTTTGATCCATATATATCTTAGCATTTACTCCCGGCTTCGTCTAAGTCGGAATTGTGCCTGGCACCTAAATTGGAATTGAAAGCGGGGTGGGGCGAAGTATTGCGAACGGGACGAGAATAGAATCTGATCGGAACTGAATCGCAAGCCGGACCGGGACCTAAACGGAAAACGGAACTGAGGTCGAAATTGGATGTGGGGTCGAGATTAATACAAACAATTAAATGTGTGACCGGCTGAGGAATCGAAAGCGATACGAGTATTCAGTTTGAAATCAATCGACACAAAAGGAGAAGGAATTCATTATACGTCCATGCTGGCGCGGCTACGGGCATTAGTTATACGGGCGAGAACAAACAAAAAAGGGCAGAACTATGTCTGCCAGGCCAGCTAGTAGTGCATATAAAAGATGTTACCTACCGTACTATTCAGTACGATGAAGTTATTTCATCAACAATAAAGGGTTCTGATAGTTATGGCAGTGAATTTAGAATTAACCGCGTCTTTAATTTCTTTAAAGAACATTACAATATTTTTTTTGTTCATTTTTTTTATACAAAGAAAAACATTAATACCTAGCGCGTGACGTCAAAATTCACCTAAAAAATTGATCTAGCAATATTTGTATAGTAGAGGAAAACGTTTTTGCTTACCGTGTTTTCATTTTCTTATCAAAATACTTTTTGAGGAATTGGTTGAGCGACGATAACATTTAAAATATGAAAAATGCATTCGTGTATTTCATTATTAACGATGATAAATAGCAAATCTATATAAATAATGAATACATCTAATGAATATTATAGGTGCAGTAAAAAAGATCTTACTAGCCCATAAATCTATACATATGCTTAATTCACTTTTAACGTAATTACGATTTTATTTTCCGTAATTAAGAGTCGTCAATCTAACATTAGATTGACAATATTGGATGACAAAAAAAAAATTGATGAACAGCGTAGAGGCATAGAAGACAGCATAAAACGAGAGCATAAAAATCCTAGAATAAGCGACAGTCACCACATGGGTCAGTTTCATATAAAATCGTGACACAAACAAATACTTATCTTCATGCGTTCAGTGGAAGCTAAACTGAATCGATTAATTAGGTTTCGTGCAACCGCCATACGTACTTCTTTACTTTATCACCGTCGGTGATATCAAATGCTTTTTGATAAAAATCACTATAATTATCGTGGAGATTATTGGAAACTTCCAGTCTTGAATTTTGTTTGAACATCAATTCGCAATTGTGATTTTCAGTGATAAAATAAATTTCATGTATAAAATCTTGATTTTAATCAAAACTCGATAGTATAGTACGCCTGTTTGCAAATTACAATAAGTAGATGATGTAAAAATGTATGTTGTATTTATCGCGTTACGATTACGATTGAAAATTCATATTGTATTTATCGTAAAAATTTATGTGAAATACGATAAATTAGACAAGCCCATGCAATGTGATGTACAGAGTGCAGTAGGATCATCTGGCGTTGCTAATTTAGGTATATTAGGTAGATATAGGAGATAAAATTTATTCTATTGTGTGATGTGCCGATACGCGGAAGTTCATAATTAGACGCTTACCTGCAACATGCATTGACATGCAGCATGCAACCCACCGCCGACCCTCGAATCTGCTCTTCCGTTGCAAATCCCCATCCAACCACTTGAATATTCTTTCGAAAGGATTGACGAATATCGAACATTTAAGCAAGTGTTAATATTTTACTTATTTTAATCTGCCAAAAGAAACATACGTAGAAATAAGATTATAACTATTTAGCGGATTAAGATAAATAAAACATTAACACTTCCTTGGGTGTTAGATATCTCTCGAATCGATCGCCTATAATATTTTTCTACTCCTAGCTTTGATTGAATTGATTACATATGAACTTTACTAGCCATGAACTGTTTTTTTAACTTTTTTAAGAAAGTCAAACAACACCTTGCTTAAAATTCAATACAATCTACGTTTCTTTCTATTAATTCGACACGGAACAAATTACGAACCTATTTGTTTTCTGGTTACTAATGTAATCTCTGGCTTGATAAAAATCTGTAACCAATATTACAATACCCCCTATATAGCCTTTCAGATAGCACTAACGTTGAACATTAATTATATTAAAGTTATTTTTATTATTTGTATTATAGTCTTCCTTTTATTATTCATCAAGTCTCATTCTATCGATATACAGTATATTTCTCTAATATGAGCGAAGGAAAGAGCAATATTCGACGTATCGTCTATGAGATAAAATCCAAAGCAACGAAATCCACGGAAAAACCATAGTCACTGTCATAGCGCTCACAAGATCAGTAGGTTGAATATCATTCCTAGAACCGATAACTGCTAAAGAATAAAGGTGGTTTGGCGATCACGAACAGGACGTCGCACTTAAGACAACTTCCTAATACGCGGACTGGCGTCGTGGTGAAGGTAACCAATCACTCTTGGCTAGGTGGTCAGGATCTTGGAGCAATTAAGACCCAAGATCGTGCGTCATGAAAATATAGGGGAGAGGCTCGTGTCTGGCAATGGACGTTTAGTGGCTGAAACGAAAGATCGATATTTCTCTAATGCCGGATCTAATTACGCAGAGTGTCAATTTTCACACTATGCCAGCTGATGCCGTTCATTATGATTTCGAGACAGTAATAGTTTTTCAAAACGCCTCTCGTTCTAACCTGTAGCGATTGCACACGATAAAGTTTTAGCGATGTCGATTTTTTAAATGGAAGATTTATATGCTTTGGCACGACTTGAAAACAAAATCTTTATTACAAGTGGCATTTGATGGTTAAAATTTTAAAAGCATCATCAAAATTATTGAACAAATAATCGTTTAAGCAACTAATTTACGCCGTAAATGTCTCCCTGCTATTGGCTTGAACTAATACAAAAATCTTAAAAACCAATCTAGTTCGATTACCGAACAGTATATATATATTGCTACAGCGACATTTACTTCCAAACAGTGCAAAAATATCATTTAAGGAATATGGAATATGTTATAAGCATACAATCAAATTCGATAAGCCTTTCTCATATCTTTTACTTCAAAATATTTTTTTTTTATCTTATCATATTAACAAAAATAAATATTGCGAGAATTCAAGCAAGGATATAGCACATGAAAATGAAAAAAACAATTCATTTGCGCATGCGTGTGTACAAGTGCATATTTTACTGCATGAACGAATGAAACATGCATGACATTAAAAGAAGCCTTAATTCCAAAGAATCTATGCAATCACATTGGTTATTTCAATTATTTTTTTTTTTTAATCCTCTCAAATTTGAAAATCATAAATAAACAAAATCAAGATTTGTGGTTTTAAACAGCAATTACTTTCAAAACGATTCTATATCAATCTAGGAATACCGAACCGAAGACTGATTTCAAAAAATCGGAAGTATCGTTTTTTTTTGTCTTTTATAATATAGAAGTTTTTTTCTCAAAAATAATTCAATTGAGAATTTCTCATTTCAAGATCATTGCGAAAATATTTCCTTTTTAGATCTGTCAATTTTAAACTTTATGTATTGAGAAAAAATGTAAGAAATAACATCTTCATATATATAGCCATAATATAAATTTACATTATTTAAAGTCGATTGTACATCAAACCCCACAAACGTTACGTCTATATTATAATGCCGACATTAAGTTAAATACTTGAAAAATTAATCTTAAATCAATAACCAGCTCATTTTCATAATAAAAACTTTAATATCCAAAAAATAGTTCGGATTTACCCAATATCGCTCAACAATCGCCGTTGGCGTTGAGCTTATTAAAAAAATTTTTCGAGTCTGGGAGGTTTCACAGGATGCAATTGATCTCTCCAAGGCTTTCGATTGTGTAAATCTTAAAATAATAAATAAAAACAATTTCATCGAGAAATTGTGTCATTATGAAACGACAGGCCCGGAACTCAATCTTCTGAAGTCGTATTTAAGTAACAAAGTACAAAGGGTGGATGTCAAGGGCAAGAGATCGTTTGAGTCTGTGGTCCATATGGGCCACAGACTCAAACAGGGATCAGTCCTTTATTCCTTTTTACATTCAGTCTATATTAACAATCTATCTAGTCTGTTAAAGACATTCATGATATTATACTGTTTGCGGGTGACACATTATTTGTTATTTAAAATCAAAAGACAGCAAATCGATTATGACCATGTGAATATTACTATCTAGAAAGTAGAAAAATGGCTTACTGTAAATAACCTACTTCTCAATGAAAAGAAAACGTAGTGTATAAGATTCACGTTTCAAAATGTAATCCATAGATCCGGAAATATTTTAATACGAAACCAGAGTTAAATTTTGTTAATACTGTTGTTTTCATCAGCATTACTTTAAATAAAAAACTTCGATGGAGTCCTTACATTGGTAAATTGGCGAAAAGCCTTCCTCTGCAGCAAGCCTCTGTGATGCATTTGCAATTAAACAGATACAAAATTTTCCAGATGCAGAAACTGCCGCAATTGATTATTTTGGTTGTTTTTATAGCCTTATGTCTTATGGTATTTTGCTCTGGGAGCATGCCGCATATGTACATAGAATCTTTTTGCTACAAGCAGGCCATTCGGGCGATTTACAAATTAGGACCTCAACTACCCCTAAGGAGTAAATTTAAATAATTGAAATCTTAACTTTGGCATCTTAGTTATACAAATTATGTAAAAAATATTGATCAACGCAATTTCAACACGAAAACTACAAATAAACTGTATTTATCTCTCAGTCGATTATCTAAAGTCACAAACTCATTTATGGGGTTGTATATGCGCTTGTTCAATAAGGTCCCCATAGATATTCAAAACTTAACCTTAAATAAACTTAAAATTGTTATTTGAAATTAAAAAAGTCCATGGATCATAACCGGCTCGAGTTCTTAAACGGGTTGTGTCTTCTTATAGTGCTTTTGTCTTTTATTGTTGTTGTTTACAATACAATTTTGAAAGAACTACCCACAATTTTCTTGCTCGTTCTATTTGAGGGAAAAACGAGAGGTGAAAATCATATTATAATGGTAAATTAATAATCTAATGATGCATGTTACGCAAGAGTTATGTATCTCCTATGAAACACAGAGATTTTTGTATTTGAATTTGAATTTGAAATTGATATATATCGAAAAATGAGAAAATCGAGCCACGTAATATCGATTTTGAGATATATCTTAATTGCCGGCAATAATTTACGTCCATAGTTTACAAACTCTACATCTTTACATAAATTGTTTTCTATTATTGTGCGCATTATTAAAGTTGAAGTTTTTGAAGCACATCAGGAAAAAAATTAGTACCGTACTAAAATATTCAAAAAGAAAGCGTTTTTCTAAATATTTCTACTAAATATTATATTTATAAATAGAAATACTTGATTTTTATCTCGGTATGCTTAAAGAAGTTTTACATCGAAGAAGTCTAATTAGCTCATCACATTTTACCGTCATGGTTACAGACGTTAATGTATAAATGAATATATGCGATGCATATGATTATACCAAGACTAGATGTACAATTTAATACATCTGCTTGTGTTCATATAATAAATCGAATATTAAATTAAATTAAAATTATTTATGCCTAAATCAAAGAACATTCACTTCTTGCGCGTGTATACTGACACGAGCACACTTTTTCATTCTACACATTTTCAATACTACCGTTTTAAGTATACAGAGCGAACAGAAACAAGTACCTCACAAAGATGTAATCGATGGTGAAATACATTTCAACAGCTCATATATACTCTTAGGAAAATCCGCATTAATAATATTCATAATTATCTTAAACTCTTTTAAATAATCGTCACTATCACAATCCTCACCAGCGAAGTGTCTCATTCTAAACGGAATTTTATGGTTTCAGTCTACGTCTGGGTACTGTCGAGGAACGAAATATTAAACGACGTCTCGAAGGAGCTGGCGCTGAGGGCGCTGCGGCAGCTGGGCGTCGACGACGCGGCCCTGCGGAAGGACGAGACGGCGTGCGTGCCCAAGTACTACGAGGACGGCGTCGTCGAACCCACGACGTTCAGATTCCCTGTACCCATATAGGCGCTTGCGCATAATTTATTTTGTTACCAAAAATAAAGTGACTACTGCAAAATGAAATTCGATTTAATCGCATTTGTATATCAGACCATTACTTTTAACATATTGCCGAAACATATGAAAGTTTATATGTAAAAAAGTGTGTAATAAATTTTCGTTATATGAGAATTGTATCTTTCATTCTGTATGTGAATATATACATATATGGAATAGAATGGCATCAAACTGATTTAATTTTAATTATCATGAAACTTCCTTTATTCAGACGTAGGTCACACCAGACTCCGATCATGATAATTTGTGTATCATGCAGGGGTAATTATATTTTATAACAATATGTTTAACTATAACTGTATGTTCATATTAACTACGTGTTTTAAACAGTGAGGACCGTAAAGTTTTTCACTAGAAATCGAATCAGTCTTCTACTCTGATACAGGGAAAAAAACGCTAAGAGCTTAAAGATGCACCTAACCCAATGAATGTATTGAAATTTACGAAAATTATATTGATTCTAAGTTAAGACGTATATTCAAATTTTAACTATGCACTTGCAAAACTAAACAAGTGTTTTCATTATCCTAAGCGCTCGTAGAATAGAAAGAAATATATGGCATTGACGTTAGTTAACAAAATGTCAAACGTCAGCTAACCTCAATCCCAAAGCATAACTTTTATATTCTACACTCGATGACGACAATAGAAATAGCCTAGCCCTGTACTAATACAATATAATTAATACACTAATGTATTACAGCAAAAGACATGAGTTTTTCTTTATTAAATGGCATGTAATTACTCTATTGCTTTCATTGTTAAACGAAATGAATTTTCTCTAGTTTGACTGAAGAATAATGAATTCCAATATTGGATTTTCATTATCTATATAAATATAAAAAACAGCGGTATCCGGCAATAAAGAAGTCATATTATAGGTTAAATTTTATTTTAATATCCATCGCTGTACTCGGCCTGCACGTGCGCCGTCCAATACCGGTCGCAGTCGTCGTTGGACTGCGACACGGTCTCCAGGTAGATGGTGCTGCTGTGCGGCAAGGTGTTGATGACGTTGCGGGCGTTCTCAAGGATTTGCTCCGTTAAACTCCTGCGCCGTGACAGAATGAAGGCTGAAACTGAAATATACGCGCCTTTTGAAGTGAAACTTCTTTGAGAGTAGTAGGAATAAGTTCTGTTATATTTTACGCGTCAAACATTACTGTATATATAAATAATATTACGTTTTATTGTACATTAAAATTTGTGTGATTTGTGAAAATATTAGTAGTAAACAAATCGTTAATGTAAGAAAAATAACAATAAAAATGTTTGGATTATTAAAACATATGGATGAAATTGTTGTTATGTATGATTTTATTACTGAAAGTGTTTAATAATTGTTATTTAACAATGACAAACATTTAATTTTAAATTTGCATTGGTCACAATTTTAGTTTATGAGGTTTATTCATCAGGTTAATCCTTCGGCAAATTCAAATATAATGAGGAAATTGAAATATTATAATTGTTTTTCATAGAAATATTCCAAAGACCTTCCCTCTTCGTCTTATACGTATTCTTATCTTTCTATACTGCTGCTACTCGTGTTCGCACATACTGTTTGTCAATTCGTCGTTTCAAACACTTAAAATTTTCTGTTCTTACAGTATTCAAAAATTTTAAGCAACTCCAAAAATAGATTCATATGAATCAATCTACTTTTGTATCAAAAAATACTACAATTCTCCGTCACGCTTATTATCAGTAAATCGGAGGACGCCAAAATCACTTATTGATAAAGACATAAGTAAGATATCTATTTTAAAAAAAAGGTAATCACGTACCATATTTGAATGCCAATTCGTCGTTCTGCTTGCACCCGTAAATGACTGCGTAGTTTTGGTAGTCGGTGGCCACCACCGACATCGGAATAGCCACTGGATCTATATCACAAAATTTGATCATCACATATTGGATAAGATAATATTTCTAATCAACACTTAATAGCAATTTATTGTAGATTGGAGACGAAAATTTAATCGTTTCCAAATTACATTGATTCTGCTTCATTATACATTATAAAGCTACTAGCTGGCCTAGGAAATGTTGTTTTACCATTTCCGCTACGTGGCTTATAGATTTTTTGTATTTTTTTACGAATTTTAGACAATTCATGCAAAATATTTAAATTTTCTTGTTGAGTACGCAAATAAATTGTATAAATATTTGCTAATTGGGTGTATACATACATAACATTATAAGTAACTTAACCACAGCGTCATTTTCTAAGGCCGAATTATGAGCTTACCTATTTTGCACTAAACCCATATACATTATGAATATGTCTTTTCATTACGCATAAATAGAATTTATTAATAGCTCGTCAACAGCGTCACCTATCGTATTTAAAATTTGGAATGTCCTTTTACACCACTAAACCTAGACGCGTTGGAAATATAGGTAATTAAAAATTGGCAATTTATTGAAAAGTTGACTGTAGTGCCAGTTATTGCATTTTAGCATAGCTTTGAACCATCCTCTCGACAAAACGAATATCATTAATCATAATCAAGATCTTATCATTAATCGTCAATCGGTCATCATTTTTAAGGAGCAAACGAGAATTCGAACTACCAGAGAGTCACCGCCGTCCATGAACGCCCTGAATCTCAGGCGAGGCGTCTTAAGCCTTAAAAAAACTACGCTATTTTCTTCAGTACAGCAGAAAGATCCATTATCACTAACAGGCGCACAAACGATTATATATATGAGGATATACGCTGCATTTGACTCAAAAAGGTTAAATTTCAACACCTATGTTGACATTCAGCAACTTATTTCTTATTTATTTTATGGTCTGGTAACGGAACCTTTATCTTCGAAGGCGTCTACCGCCCGGTCGACGTAAACGAACGCGCCCACCGCGACCACGTGGTGCACAACGTGACCGCGTCGAACATATTTATTATCGACTAATCACGATACAATTCCGATCGGATGAGTTGTAACACACACGTACACTGATAAAATTGATTGTGTTAAACCACATAAAAAGGATGTTAAATAAGCAATAGAAAATACGCAAAATGCAGTTTTGTTTAATTAAATGCGAGCGTATATGTAATATTGTATTTTTTTTTTGTAATGGGCAGATTAAATTATGTATGTCACAAATGACATTGAGCTGTGTCGTCTCGTTCAGTCACACCTCTTGTCGTATTGAATCACAATTCTATGTGTTGGCCATCGCTTGGAGAGTTGTGTTGTTCTAGATGAACACAACCATGCTCTGAAATAACAATTTTTTATATGAAAATAAAACATAAAACTCGTATAATAACTTGAATTAAACCAGTCATTTTGGACCTGTCGTGATAGAAGTATGTGAATTGAAGTAACAAATGGAAGTAAATCTTTTGAGAACTCTTCACCATCTTAAAGGCAGCCAAGTTCACGATTTTGGTGGTGCGGTAAGATGAGTTTCGCCACCATCGTTGAATTGAAACATGATCGTAGACAAATTAATGTACTACTCAATTTGTTTCGTAGGCAATGGAAATTGGACTTGGCTCCATCACCCTCCTCTCTCATTACCGCCACTCCCCCCGTCAATCGCCCCACTTCCTTTTCCGTCAACCTAATGCCGCCTGCATCACCCCACCTTTCCCTAGATGAGTCTACTCTTTCCTCCATCAGATATTCTATTCCTACCCAAGAAGCTGGCAATGCACTGGTGACTCCTCTGGGATTACGTGTATACATGGCCGGCAGTGACCATCTATTCTTTGATAGTTCGCCCGTTCGTTTGTCCTTCGACTATGCTCTTACAAAAAATAATTTTAATTTAGAATTAACATATAAAATTCTCTTAATCGAGATTCGAATCGAAAACTTCTAAATAAACTCCTCGGTAACCTCAAAGCTATTATATCATAACTAGAGAAAACCAGCCAATTGCGAGTCGGACTTGCGCATCGAAGGTTCCGTACAAACCTGTGTACAAGTAAAAAGTTCACCTATCTTGACAATCGAGTCATAGTTATGGTATTTTCATTGCAAAATGAAATCCATAACATTACAATGTGGAAAGCTGGAGGAGTGTAAATTTAAGAGAATGGTCTCTTTATCGTTTCAGTAATCTTTTATCTTATATTAACACATATCATTCATTTTATAATATAACTTAAATACCTACACTAGCCTTGCAGCAGTCTTGCAAAAGGTCTTTTATTAAAGTTATGTATTTACAAAGTTTTTTTAGTCACTATTTAGAAATCTGATTCAAAAATGCTAATTAAGTATTAAATTTGAACCAGATCTGTAAATGGTGACTGAAAAAAGTATGAATAATACCACATTGGACATTGAAGTTCGAAGAAACATTATCTATAGTTGTACTACTTCTTGTAGTGCTAGTGTTTATTAACGAACACATGTTTATGGATGAAAAATATGCGGAAATTTCATTTCGGGAATTCATTCTAAAATCGATGTTGAAGTCTCCCACAACAATCAGACGAGAACATGAAATACACCTATTGAGGTTGCTGCCGTATATTGTTGTATTTATGCATTCTATTGCAACATTAATTTGACATTTTGGTGACCTATATACAGTTATCACTCTGACATTAAACATTTCAAAATGCAAGCATTCACAATGGCCGTTTGCAGCGCCTGGGTTATTTAAATAATATCTTTTAGATGATCCATCTGTGACGGCATCCTTAAGATTGCGACGTACATACGCGATGAAATGTTGTCTCCTCCCTCCCCATACATAGAGATAAGTCGCGGTCAATGCGGTAATTACAATTACGTTTATAATTTTTTTGTTCACAGCTTAAAGGTAATTAGACTTAAGTATACATTTTGAACTTGATACCTCTACGCGTTCAAGATCCAAAAGGGTAATAAGTTTATAATTATTAAAAAAATATATATTGTGTGATGTAACTAAAAATTTAAGGCTTTCGGATTTTTTCCTTTAACTGTGCTATAATACGTTGCTTCATACCAAATCAAGATTCTGAGTTCACGGGAAGTACCCTGTACGTTTTGATTCGCTTGCGCGTGTCGAAAATTTGTGACATAAACGGCTGTATATTTTGATTGCATTGGCTTAAAAGTTTGATTTTTTTCACAGCTATAAGGGACAGTAAACCTGAGTATTTTACATGAACGTCAGCTTGATACCTTCACGCGTTCCTGAGAAAAAGGGTCTTGACAGATAGACGGACAACAAAGAAATCCTACAAGGGTTCCGTTTTTTCCTTTTGAGATACAGATCCCATACAGATACATTTCCATAAAAATGGAAAATAACTGTCGTATCACTATTGTCGAATATATCCGACCTTGGCTTAGTGGGTATATAAGAAAATTGATGATTTGCATTAAAGAGAATGGGTTTTTTGTCACCATATTTTGATGTTTCAAGATTAAATCTAAGGGTAATTTATATATTAGTAAAACCTTTTATTTCAATGCGATCATATACGTTTTCATCTTGGTTCTTAAATTATGTGAAAATAAAGTATAAACAAAGAAAAAAACCGAAAAACAGTAATTTGTCTAGTATATCCGGCACTGACCTCATTGTCACAATTTAGTTTGTCGGATATATTCGAGCGTGGCCATCAAAGGGTTAAATGTATTAATGTTCGGCTGGAAACAACAAACATAATATTTGATTCCACTTATGCAATATATCAATATTATATAAAATTGCGTACGATCGGTTCACTAATACACTTACCCACTACTCAACAAAACAATGTCATAATAAAAAATAATCTTTAACTTGCCTATTTATGAGTAACTATTATGTTAACTGTCAGTTTTTTGTTGTCTTATCTGTTATCGCTACATACCGTACAATAATGAAGGACAGCTCGTGATACTGCGTCGCGACGGGAGATGTGACGCGCCAGTTTGATACGGCCGTATGACACGTTTTTTCCCCAGTTCACTCACCATCCCGAACAGATAGGCTGTTCGGGTTGAGAACACACATCCTCTTCTCAAAAGTCACCACTCGCCACTCACCAATATTGCTTCCATTGACCGCGATCGTCGCGCCTTCGCCCACTGTGGCGTTCACGTGAAGCACATACTCTATACCGTCTCTCACAAAACTATGCTCCAATTCCACTCCATCCTCGTACTGGGTCAAGACTTTGGCTGCGCAGTGACCGCGTCTCTCGTACCATGTGGGATAACGTTCTATCTCGTACCACCTTCCGAAAAACTAGAAAATGAAATTATTTCAATTTAATTTCTTTTTTTTTTGTATGAGAATGAACGAGGACGCAAGAGATAAGGATTTATCATTTTAGTTCCATGATTTTTTATCAAACTAAAATGATAAATCCTGTAACCCAGAACTTAGAATTTACCAAATAATTTTATCGTTTTATTGCAGGTAAGTGTCAAATCTGAGGAATCCGATCTTACAAACAAATCGACTGCTAGGCCTGTAATCGAATAGATTTTCCAGTGAGTGAAGCGGAAAATTGATTCAACTAAATCATTACCTACCGGTATTTAAGCTAATAGGCGTGTACTTAGTAGGCAGAAGAGACTCTATTTATATAATAAATTTAAATAAAAGAAATTAAGTAGGATTTGTAGTGTTAATAATCAACGTGCTAATTTAGGCACAGCTCTTAGTATTATTCGTGTAGACACCTACCGTATCGTTGTTTTACTAGGACAAAGCTCATTTAAGCATTTGCGAAATTCATATCCACCTTTTTGTTTACAGAACTAAGCGACGGAAGACGATATGTATCCTCACCAAATGGTTATGACCATCAGTTAAGTTATTTTATGGCAACTTTCCGAACTACTGGCATTTTGACGTTTGTCCAAGTGACAATTAAATCTTTGCAAAATAAAGTCCAGTCGTATTACCTTCAAATTTGTAGTTTTTAATCCAAAATATTATCAAAAATTCGTCCAGTTTCGAAGAGTTAGAAAGGAATATTATAATTGCAATTATACTATCTGAATATGAAAAACATGAAACATTGAAAGTTAAAACAAAATCTGCAACTTTTAAAATGCATAGTTGAAGTCTTTTATTATCAATATTTCATTAAAGATTATTGCGAAACGAGTCTGTGAAACAATTGTCTGAAACTTTCTGTATTAGGTACTATACTGTATGTACTTTATTTATTTTCTTTCATATTGTCCACTGTAAATGTGGTTATATAAATAATTACAACCCCGTGTTGAGACCAACGATCTTAAGATATAGCTCTGAAAAATATTCTGTCCTACCATCCTTCTTGCTAACGTTATCAATGAAAAAAAATCCCAAAGATATATTCTTCTTTGTAGGGTCATGCTAGACCCGCTAGTGTAATATAATAAATATTTATTTACATTTTACAAGCTACAATTTTATCTTTGCAGACGTGGCACTATCACGAAACTTATCGTCAAGCGTAGAAAAAGATCATAAGATAAGAAAAAAAAAAATGTTATAAACTATAATACAGTACAACATTCTGCTGTACATATGCTGCATCAATTGTTTTAAATATTGAATAATTACATTAAAAGATATTGCTTAACTATTGTTATCGAATCGGAATGTTGACTGGAAACGCAAGAGCGGGACCGGGTTCTTAACCGTGGCCGGGATGAAAGGCAAAAGGATTTAGATCAAATCGACTCCATGACCGAGAGCAGTACCGGGAACGGAACTCAGAGCGGAATGGGGGCATCGGAAGAAACTAAAGCAACCGCCTTCGCACCGGATAGCGGGATCGGATCCGGCACTCAGAGCGAAATGTCGCACGTACGAACTTAAAGTGGAATCAGCTTCACGTCCGTGAGGAGAATCAAAATGGGAACCGTGAATAGAATTGGAAATGGAATCGAAAGTAATATCCGAATGGGAACTTAAAGTTAGAGACAGCGAGACTAGAACGGATAAATGACCTTGTATTATTCATGTGGCGGAACTCACTGATATACAGCTAGTATTAATAATAAATAATTGTGATAGCTTTTGAAACGTACTAAAGAAACGTTAAGTAGTGTTGCATACGAGTAGTTAAACATTCTGGATTCTCACAATAAAAAAATAATAAAAATGTATGATCATTGATGGAGGAAATTTATAAATAATTTAGGACAATTATCAACCTACTGAAGAATCTATCATTGCTCTGGAAATAAAACACGTTTAATAAACGATGTATATTTTATACTAGCAGAATAAATACCGATAAATACCGATGTTTCGACAATTCCCATATGAAAACACCCAACAAACATCAGTTCGTACTCTCTTGCATTATTATATTTTATTAGTAAATTATGTTTTTGTTAAGTACGTGAGTTACTGTATTTTTTGGAATCACTACGTGCTACAATGCGAAAATGTCATTTTATGCTAAGACATTTTTTGGAAACCCGTTCATAATAAAAAATTGAAGAGTTAACTAGTAATACTTAGGAAAGCAAAACCTCTGCACATGATATAGGGAACACATGAATGCATACGAGTGCTATATGAACCTCCATACAAGCTTCATATGAAATAATAACGTTTTGTATATGTAAGCTTGTAATGAATGATGTTGTTACAAGGTCGTGTATTTCCAATCATGTTGTATGAAACATTCAAAAACATGTTGCCTAGGTAGAGAAATTTTCAATAGACGACATAAAAAATAAAAGGAATAAATCACAGATAAAATATATAGTCTTATATTAAATTCAGGAAATAAAAAAGGCATCTGAACAACTATTGAAGTCGGATAACAATTTCATATGCTTACATTAAAAACTCCTATATGTTCCAAACAGGAATATACATTTGCTGTCCTGGCGTGTATTTAGAGAAAACAACGATGTACTCCATATAAAACATTGAATATTAGATGTTTCGAAATTGTGCTTAGTTAACTTTCATTAATGTCATAAAATGAACGACTATTGCATGGAGAATAACTGACTAAAATAATAGCAAAGGAACTTTACACAATTAAATAAATAATATTAGTATCAATTAAAGATAAGATATTATATTAATTATATATAAGGTATTTATTATACATGATAAATTGTATCAATAAATGAAAACATAAAAAACGTACACAATATTTAACATGCATACAGAAATTTATAAGAAGGTTATTCAACCGAAACAACCATAAATAGCAGCAATTACAGATGCATCCGATGCATAGCAAATAGAAGTGGAGAGGAACCTACTTTTACAATCAGTCTCTTTGAGCATTGCAGTCGACCGAGGTTTCTCGTTGTGAGATACAGCCCATTGGGATATTAGTTGAACGGAGGATGTATATGACTGGATTCCCTTAAGGGCCATAAACATTTAATGAGTTATGCATACACCTTGACACTCGAAGCAATTTCTTTTATTTATTGCTTAATTATATTCGGAGAAATTATTAAATGTAATAACTTTTTTTATTGTTTTTCAAATCATAAAATTAGTTAGAATTTGTTAGTTTAAACAACTTTATTCGTTACATTTATAATAAATATCTAATTACATACTTGTTTAGTTTACAAATAAGTGCTTCTGAGTGAATTATCACTTTTGTGCAGTTAACTGATATTTTTTATCTGCCTGTACAGTGTTCTTTGTTTTAATTTGACCATTGGACAGTTTACAAGTATAAGGTAAACTTGTTAAGGTACTCTGTCTTAAGATCAATAGTACAAACATGATAGACGGGAAACTTTTAGGTCAAAAAATCATATAAACATAACGTTAGAAGCAGGTGTACAAAACATCTACATCATTTTCTGAATAATTTTGCAAACGTGACGAAATATTTAATTTTATTGATAACAAAAACATAAAGCCTCATAATTAAAATTTATCCCCATGTAACTAATGAATATTACTTACATTTTCAGCATTAAAATTTCTAACTGTGTCGAAATCTCTGCAAAATCCCAACTGTAATATTTGACCACTACACGAATTTATAGTAAAGATCACAAGTAACGCCTTGAAACCTAACATCTTCACGAAAAACATTTTTATAAACTACAGAAAATTCACTGCCGAATGACTAAGTCTGACCTTAAAACATAAATACGATAGATTTATCTCATTTGAGATCGCCGCGGTTATCGATGTTTTTATCTGGAACACTATAAATTTATCGATAGCGATAAAACCGGAGAGATTTGGCAAAACATGAAATCACTTTTGGATGATATATGCATAGAAATGTATTTTAAACAGAATTATTTTGCTCCAGCTATTGAAATATAAAGATCAAAAGCAATATCAGCACAGAGATTAGCAGATTAACTATATACTATCAAACAAGGTCTCGTCATGATCCCAGTCTTTGATACGGCATGGTCATATAGAGTGTGGCAAATACGTTCGCTAATTTTACGTTTGTTTTTATAGTTTTGTTTTACAAATACCATATGTCTTTCATTTATCTTAATAACGATAGCACGAATCAGTAAGTAGTCGATTTGAACTGAACCCATTATATTTTCTGTGAAATGTTGCCATACTGATTTGTTATTCTGACTTATTCGATCTATCATGGATTTTATCTTCCGAGTATCTAATACTTTTATAGGGTATTGAACAAGAAATTAAGTTATGTTTTCAAAACGATAGGTCATGACATGAAGCTTATACTTATGAACCTATAATAAGTATGAGGTTCATGATTTTTATTTTTCTTTATGTAGACCTTTTATGAAAAATAATATAATTATTTTACATTTTTTTTTATTCTAATGCCAAATTTGTCATTATAAATTCACGCCTAATTTCCATAATGGTAGGCAGAGACCACAGATTTCGCGGTATGATCTTTGCGTAAGTTTCTTCATCGACTAATATCCATTATCGTTTCATGCAAACTCATCACTTTCGGGTGTTTCAAATTTGACCTATCTAATATGCCACTAATTTGGGCTACTTAAGATTTTCTTAGACGACCCTCCCGTTACGGACATTTGCTACTTAATTTTTTTTTTGGCAATCTACTTTAATTCACCCTTTGCATATGACCAACTAACGTCTTATACCTTTTTCCAATATAGTCACTACATCTTCTTTCAAATCACAACCCCGTTGCATTGATTTCACCTTCACGTTTCTTCCACTCCCAACTTTTTCTACCGCAAAAAAGTGTAGAAAGAAGAACTTGATTATTAATAGTAAAAAACGCTCACCGTGATACGCTGTTACTATTCATAGCAGGAAATAAGGCCCCATTAAATTTGTTCCCCTCATTTACTCTTCTTTCAATATTTCTTTCATATGTACCATCATCTACACAGATTCCCTAAGAAGACAGACTCTTCTAGACGTTCAACTCACTCGACTCTTATACATATATCGCATTCAGACTCGCTTTTGCATCTTTCCATCACCATGACCTTAGTCTTTCTTAATAGCCAAACTTGGTTGATTTTAATTCAACTTTTTTATATTAATAGCCTTCAATGTATTTAAATAAACAAACGAACAGTTTCCTCGTCACATAGAATTCGATTCCACGCAAACAATTCAAGGCGATCGATTCTTCGACATCGCTTTAAAAATAATCAGGAAATTAAAAAAAAATACGGCATAATAGCGTAAAATGGGCAAAAAAAGATTATAAAACGCGACTCAGCAGGCCGCCGACCTCAGTGGGCGATCATCGCTGACTCCTGATCATCGTACTGTGAAATCATGTCTTTGGGTATTGTTTTGTGTTTGATCTCGTTCGCATTCAAAGTGGGCACTGTAAAACAAAACACACCTTGCCCGAATGTAAGTCCCGTGAACGATTTTAAGGTGAGAATATTAAATTGAGTATTAAAAAAAAAACAATATTACAGAATTTAACATTAATGAAGATCGTGTTATTTATTAATTGTATTTTTATAAAAGCAATATTTCCTTGATGGCTTAATATCTCTTTAGGACAAATTTTATAACTGCATAATATAGACAGCTGCTAGCCGAAGTATTAGAATTAAATAATAGTTAATTGTGCAACTCGTGCGACAAGTTGTCGATTGCCCACGAAAGCGAAGTTGAACGCACGAGCGAAGCGAGTGCGGTCATTCGCTTGAGTGGATAATCGACAACGTCGCACGAGTTGCACATATTATTATGTATTACAAATGCGGCGATTTATGTGGGTACAAAATATATTTCAATATGCGTGTGCCAAGAATAATTTACGTGCGACAAGTAAACTTGTCGCACGGAAATTCAAATGTCGAACGTGCTTTGAATTTGTCGCACTCAAATAACAGTTTTATTTATGAAAAAAATCACGCGTAATTTTAAAATGGGCAAACGCACTTCTTTTTCAACACTTCTTTTTCAACCGCAACAGCGAGCGTCAAGATACTACTTTCGCCGCATGAGTAATACAAATAATTTAATCTATAAAATTGCATTGCATTATACAATGAGTTGCAACTCATCTCTCATCACTAATTTTTAAGTGCCTTGTCCAACACTGATGATTTTGATATAAATAGATTTATTGTAATGATATAAAATTATCCCCAATATTATAAGAATAAACAAAATTTAAATTGGCAGCCGCTAGATGCTATATTGAGTCAACTGCAAAGACGCAATGAATTAATAGAGTTGTGTTTAAACCTTAATAACAAAATCATATTTTGTCAAGCAATATATCATTATTTATTTATCAAACTTTTCACTATGATCCTTGAATAAATATTATACTTGTTTATGTATTGACCAACAAAAATCTAAAAATATAAACTTGTATTATATAAACCTGTCTGTTAAACATGCTAGAGTATAAAAATAGTATTCGTTAATCTCTTATAAACCGAAAGCAGTTGGAAAAACACACCTTTATTACTAATTGAAAAATATAAGTTTAAATGTCAAACTAAAGCTTGGCTTCTAATTTTTAGTCTATTTGACCCAGTGGAGTTTTTATGTATTTTTTTTTTTGCTTCTACTCTATATGTATTGACCTCTATGTAAATAGTAAAGTTCATAATTAATAAAAATAATAATTATATAAATAACAACCGGTATATTTCAAAATTACTTTATAGAAGTAAACTGAAGTATTTTTGAAAAATATGAAGGTCATTTCTTAAATAACTTTTAACGACGAATCCAATGATGAGAGTGATGGATTTGTAGATTAATGAATTTTAAAATTACTAGATTCGAAGTTAGTAGAACCCCTAAAATCGTGAAACTTCATCTTACGCAAGCGACTCATTAGTGAAATAGCAAAACGACATTTGCTAATCAGTCACCTCAAGGTTGTTTCTGGGTAACGCTAAAAGTAAGAATTAGGACGATCGTAATGTTATCAATTTTAGAAGTAACTTTCAAATAACGTTCAAAGTTGATCTCAAAGTCATGGTGTTCAATATTGTTGGTCTCTAAACATTTGTTCTTTCATAAATTCTTTAAAGCTTGAAGACAACACTCTTTTGTAAAATTTTCTACAATTTAACTTGATTTTACTGTTTAAAGATCGCTCTAAATACCATTTTGAACATCTAATTTCCCACTCTATCGAATGCTTGTGTAAACAACAGGGATTTTTATTAAAAAAAAAACAAGTTAACCTTAAAATAACCTTGAAGGACAAATCCCTGGTCAAATTGAAGATTACCATTGGATTTCTCGTTGAAAGTTACTTAAGAAATGCCCATGAACTTTTTCGAAAATTCTTTACCTGAGAAAAGATACAGCCGTCCCGAGACTTAACTGACACCAGATATTACATTTGACTGAGGTACATTTTTATCTTAAAAAAAATGAGAAATTGTTTACTGGTTTTACCTTTATAAATAGTAGCTTATGAAAAAGAACAGTAACGACATTTGTTTCTAAAATTAACTTCATTAATCAAAATGTGTGTGATTTATCACGTTTGTAAAAATCACTGTATTTCACTTAAAAAAAATTCACTATTGCTTGTTGTAATATCATACTTTTTGAATTGTGATATAACAACAATATGATTTTTTCTTTATAAGAAATGGCTGATTTATTTTATGCTTCTCAGCACAACTCATTAGATGTTGTGGCAGGTTTTTATCATCCCATTACGTCCAAATCCTTTTAAGATTTCTTTATTTGAAATCGATATGCTAAAACCTTAATTTCTCCATGTTCCCACAGTAGAATTCTGAGGCTGCTAACAACTATTGTCACCGATGCAGTGACAACATCCGGCGGCATCAAACGACAAGTTGGCCCGTATGCTCTCAGAAGAGCAGACCGAGTGATTTAATCTAACCTAAGTTTAAAACTCATTCATGTATTCGCTCTTGATCGGGATTCAAACTCTGTACTTCATGATCTGAATCTAACACAATTACCACTCGACCGTCACTGCTCTTATTTAGTACATTACATTAATTTCAGTTCGAAAAACAATGGTATATTATCTCCGCAACCAGCGATGCAAAGCCTTCTGGAGTTTGCGCAACTATGACTTTTATGGAGTCGACGGACGGTGGTGTCTACAACGTGACGAACAGATGGATGGACAAGAAGAACAGATATTACTATAAAGGCAGTGGAAATCTTTTGAACTATAGTTCTTCGACGTTAAATCTGACTTATCCGGGTATGTTCTGATATGAGTACTAATTTCAACAAGTAATTATCCCAATGCTTTAAGCGCGTCATTGACTGGTTTAGCAAAGTTTTTATTTTGTAGAACTACCTGTAACACTCGACTATGATCATTGCTTATCTGTTGGCAGCATACCTTTTTTTCTGTAAAATCATCATGACTAACTCTTTCATTATCGCCTCAGGTAAAATAATCGATAGCTGATGAGTAATTAATTGACACGCTAACATCATTTTCTTCTTCCGCCTCTGATCCCATTATATTGCAATGTAAATACATATAGATATATTCATTGCGGGCGGAGTAGAACGTATATATTTTACAGACACGCCACTTACCAAAAAAGGCAGACCAACCTCTGCTGGGTTGATTAATATTTCAATAAAATATAAATCATACTTCAAATTAAGCTCGAAACGCAATTTAAATACCTATTCATATTCGAGTAACACTTTTCTGGATATAGAACTAATACAATTATATATGAAAAAATTGAAAAAATCATTGACTAATGTTATGATTTCTTTTAGTGCGTATAATGTACAGATATCATAAATTTATAGTCCCTTATATCACGAAAAGATTACTTTCGTTTCATTGGATTCTTCAAACGCAATGTCTACAGGCTGATTGTATTGATCAACGTAAGGTTGTGCAGGGTTTTTAACAACCGATTCATTTTATACATCGACGATAACGAAGGAATCATGGTCGTATTTTAAACTTACAATTATCTTTCCTAACAAGTTTATTTCCTCCATTTGTCAACGGATCCACCGACGTACGTAGTACCCACGTACGTCGGCGTAGTATGACATGATATGCGCTCTTGTATTATTGTCGCCTTGCGCTCTTTAAAACGTTGTACAAAACTGTACAAAGCACTATAAACAAAGCGTGAGCCGTGTGAATATGTTTAAATATACAAAAGCAAAAAAAATAAACAAGGAACTGAAGAATTGTATTTCTTATGACTATAGTCTCTTTGGCACTATCTATCTATATATATAAAAATGCCTGTTTGTCTGTATGTCCTTTATAGAATCGTAAACTATGCATTTAATCATGTGATGATCTTTAGCAAAGTTGTTGTGCATGAGCCAAAGAACGTTTCTGAGTTAGTATGATCAATTTTCGACAAATCATTCCAATGTAAATGGAGACAATAAATAAATAAAAACGGTTGCTAAGCAACAATTGCTTATATATATAGTGAAGGATCTGACTGCTGATTGAAATTCCGAACGCATTTGCTGTGCAGTTTTTTTTCGGATAACATCGTGAGTGGAATTCAAATCGATTTCAACAATTCTAAAACGCTGATTTTTTTCACTTCAAATTTTCCTCAGCAAATTGGTGATCACCGTCAATATTGACATTTCCATCCGTGTGTGAATAGCCGGTTTAATTGAATTGGATACATAGTGAGATTCGGATTGCTGATTGATATCTAATAAATTCAAACGCGTTTTTCACGTCGTTCCCGTATAATTATGCCTCCAAAGCGACAAGCAATGGGTCGATCTACATATCAAGCAGGGAAGAAAAAAGCACTACGAGCCTCAATCAGACGAGCAACCAGCGTTAAGGCTGGAAAATTTTCGAGTGTATGCCGCTGAGAGTCGATCGTCTGAATCATCTGAACAACGAGAGGAGAGGTTAGAAACTGATTGAATACGTACTACTCAAACCCGTTCGTCTGAGACAACTAAACAACGGGAAAGAAGGCTGCAAAATGTTCGAATAAACACCGCTCAATCAATACGAACACAGCACGCTGATTTAAATCTTGATGCATTCCATTATGACAGTAATAATGATTAAAGTCTTCATTCAAGTGTCGTCATTGTCATTAGAAAAATGGATAAAATTTGCATGCATTGTAGCACCCTCAAATTTTAGAACGAAACACCAAGAATATGCTACGCCAGTGGAAAAATTAAACTGCCAGAATTTCATCCACCACCCGAATTACTATCAACGTTTCTATCAAGTGTTACACGTGACTCGAAGCATTTCTTGGAAAACATCCGCAAATACAATTAACGTTTTCAAATGACATCGTTCGGTGTAAAGAACATTGTGCGCGAAAATTACATGCCAATGTTCAGAGTCCAAGGGTAAATTTATCATCGTGCCGGATCGCTTCTACCATTGCCGGACGCAGATCACAAGTTTCTTCAAATTCATTTCATGGCAAAAAGTGATGAACTAATTGAAAAACGATGTCATTACAATGCGGGAACTAGACGAGAAATCGTGGCTGCGTTTCAAGCACTTTTCGATCAACACAATGAATTAGTTCAGTTGTTTAAAACCACCATTCAACGAATGCCAGCCGATGACTACGCAGTTGTAATTAAAGCAGACAAAAGACCCGTTGGCCAATACGAAAGACAGTTCAATGCATCAACAATCGATGAAGTGGCGATCGTGATAGTTGGCGAAGAATTCGAATCGCGCGACATAATTTTCATCGCAAAAGTGGTGACCTTCAGTGAGTCTCCGAAATTCATCGCTCATACGACGGACCGCCATGACACTACCGCACGCGTATTTAAACAAAAATTGAAATCCTGGACGGATTTTAGTAGCAAGCATTACGTTTTTGGAGAAACACGCTGCTGGATGTTGCATTGAATGCCAGAAAAGAGGATTGCCACATGTACATATTTTGGTTTGGTTAATAAACAAAATAACACCATATTGAATTGACCAAATCGTCTCAGCAGAAATACTAGATAAGAACATTGATCCAGACTTATTCGACATCGTTACCAAAAATATTATTCATGGACCATGTGGTGCATTCAACAACAATTCACCATGCATGTCTGATGGGAAATGCACAAAACGATACCTAAGAAACTTGGTTTCTGATACCGTCACTGGAAATAACGGATACCCACTGTATCGTCGACGATCAGTTGAGGATGGTGGCAAATACATCGCTCTGAAAGTACGAAACGTTGATATTGAAGTCGATAATCTTTAGGTTGTGCCATATTCACCGTTGCTCTCAAATACCTTCAAAGCACACATTAATGTTGAGTATTGCAATTCAGTGAGGTCGATCAAATACATTTGCAAATACGTCAGCAAAGGAAGCGACATGGTAGCCTTCAGAGTAGGAAATGTGGCCGCGCCGCTAGATGAAATCAACCAATATCAACTTGGACGCTACATTAGCAGCAATGAAGTAGTATAGCGCATCTTATCATTTCCAATTCATGAACGACATCTAACAGTCGTACACTTGCGGGGCATCTAGAGAATGGACAGCGCGTGTACTTCACAGCAGATAATGTACGTGCAAGAGCATTGGTTCCACCGGCAACAACTCTAACTGCATTTTACTTATTGTGCCGAGATGATCTTTTTGCAAAGACCATACTTTATTCTGAGGTACCGAAATGCGTGTACAACAGCAACGGAATGCATCGACTGGAAATTTTGCAAAATAATTAATGGATATTGGAAACGGGCGAATCCAAATTGATGAATCTACGCAATGTATCACCTTGCCAGCAAACTTCTGTAAGATCACAGAAAGCATAGACAAGTTGGTGCAAAAAGTTTTCCCACATATTACACAGAACTACAAAAATCGTCAGTGGCTTAGTACGCGTGCTATATTAGCGTCTAAAAACATCGATGTCAGTAACATCAACTTCACTATTCAGAATGATATACCCAGCGAAACGGCAACTATAAGTCCATCGATACTGTGGTGAATCAAGACGAAGTTGTCAACTATCCAACTGAATTCTTCAATTCGCTTGATTTGCCAGGCATGCCATCACACGTTCTTACATTGAAATTGGCGTACCCGTAATTCTTCTTCGAAACATAAATCCACCACGACTTTGCAACGGAACCAGACTCTCAGTCAAGAAAATGAAGAGCAATGTTATCGATGCAACAATTTTGACCAGAAAATTCAAAGATGAAGACGTACTGTTGACACGTATTCCAATGATCCCGACAGATATGCCATTCGAATTCAAACGTTTGCAATTTTACGATGCGACTCGCTTTCGCGATGACTATCAACAAAGCACAGGGACAATCGTTGCAAATGTGTGGATTAAATTTAGAGAATCCATGTTTCTCACATGGGCAGCTCTATGTAGCCTGCTCACGCGTCGGAAAACCTTCTGATTTATTCGTTTACGCACCAGATGGAAAAACAAGACATATTGTGTATCGCACAGCACTTCAATAAACATCGAATTGAAACGAAACGCTGCAATGTCATAATTTTCATATATTCCAATGGGTCCCTGGATGATATCAAAACACAATTGGGCCCGGTAGGTGGCGCTGCTGTCGGCATATCGCTTAAAGATTTTCCGGGCAGGAAGACGTCTGCCGGGACAGCTAGTTGATATATAAATTTAATACCTTTTACATACCTTCACATACGTTGAACTGTGGAACTAATCTATACTGATATTAATGACTTAATATAGAGTCGGGGAAAAGGTTTTTTCGTATTTTATAACTAAGAAGTTGCCGTAAAATTTCATTGGTTGTGCTGTTTGTAACTGGCTAGTTTTGATAACATTAAATAGATAACATAAAAAAAATTAAAACGGTGTCACGTCATTTTTCTATTGTTTTTGAGTGAGAAAAAGTAGAGAAAAATCGGTATATTAGTTCTTATTACATAGCTGAAGAGCTGATGATTGATCAAAAAACAATTTTGACCCATTTGAATAAAGGTGGATATACAAAAAAGCTCTATATTTGGGTCATATACAAGCTCACTGAAAGAAAACTAATTAATTGTGTACTCATTTGCGGTTCTCTATTGAAACGTTATGAAACCGAACCGATTTTGAAATGCTTGATCAGTGGTAATGAAAAATGGATTATCTACAACAACAACGTACAAAAAAAGTCATGGTCAAAAACGAAGCTATAGTAAAACCCGGATTAACTCGCAGTAAATCGATGCTATGTGTATGATGGGATTGAAAGGGTGATGATGCTATGTTTATGGTGGGATTCATTACAAGTCTTTACAAAGGCAAAACTGTCAATTCTGGTCTCTACTACCAACAGTTCACGTTGCGTTCACACGCGCATGCCTAGAGAGAAAAGAAGTCATTGATCGAAGAAATATTCACATATATGAATAAAAGAGTAATTGCGTTCTAATTTTTTTTTTAATTTTAGATCGTAATTACTTTGGACTTACATATATGTGATAAAACAATTCATGTATTTTTTTATGCCTGCGTTGAGCGTGAATGCAAAGGGAAGGATCACTATGAGCTAGGGTTGCCACCTCCTTGTGATTTACATAATTCAGTCCATCCCAGCTACTACTATTACAATGATCTTTTTTTCTAATTGCAGACACAAACTATAACGTTTCGGTAATCGACACGGACTACCGCCATTACGCGCTGCTGTACTCCTGCGTCGACGTGCCCGCTGATAACAGCAGTGATTGTAAGTATCAAAATCAGAGATTATGACTCAGTCATTAATAGACCGTGTACATAGTTTACGATGACCTTGTATAGAAAAAGATATTCAACTGTATAATTTCAATGCGCAAAATTCGACACGTCTAAGAAAAAATAGTGCTCTGTACAACGACGCTCATGGCTTGATGATTAAAAGAGACATCGCTTTATAGCAAGGGAATTGAACTGTGGTGGAATGAGTCCCACATGTTGTCATCCCACTGGTGACAACAGTCATTAACAGCCCGAATTTCTATTGATCCAACTCAAAGGAATTAATTTGTAAGCCCATGAAGCTAAAATAAGATTACTGAAGATAAGTAAACCTCAGCAGTGAGGTGATTAAAAATACGAAACACAAATAAGTAAATCCAAATCTAAAAAAAAAGCAATAAAAGAACATAAATCAAGGGCGAAAGCGTAATTAGTATCGAAGCCAGAATACAAACAAAGATTTAACTTAAAAATAAGAGCAAAACGTGATGGGGAACTGGAAAGAAATCGATGTAAAATACGAAGTACTTTAATCTATGACCAGGTGGACGAAGATAACATAAGGCAGAAATTAGGCAGTAAATATAATACTCGTAAAGCAGCATTCACTAATTTCGATTGCACAATATCTTTACGTGTAATTAAATAGATGTATACAATCATTGTATGCGGGTAATATAGAAGCAACGTATTTTATAGATCAACTAGGTTTTCGCGTGCGCCTTCGCTCCGCTTCGAATTCGGTTCATCACATAAAGTATTTATTGTAATCCAACTCTCTCCCTCACTCACCGATCCACTACCCCTAGGGGCCCTCCCCGCTCCTTGCATATCCTTAAATAAGTAGTTCAATAATCTTACTATAGCCATTATGTGGCCAACTTGGCTGTAGTAGAAAAATAGGCCGGCTCGACATACCCTCACAGAATACGGACGTAAAGAAGCTGCTGTCAGCAGTCTAGCAACTATCAGTTCAATCCTTCTAGCATTAGATATCCTATTCCCTCCGTAGAGGCCGGTAACACATTGGTGACCCCTCTGGGGCTATGAATGACGATAACCAACGTTAACCATAGTGAGCGGCTGTAACCATCTACTCTCTGATCGTTCACCTCCTCGTTTTCCCTCAAAACACTTACAAAATAAAAGGTGGTTAAACGGAACACGTATTTTGATTTATAAAAAAACTATGTCAAAATGTATATAACTATTGTTAGGAATGCCGATAGACGTGAAAACCATACAAATAAATTTCATTTAATTTATGATATTTCTATTTAGTAATTCCTAAAAAAAAATATTTCGTAGTTTTAAGTTTTCGCTTCTGTTGACAGCCCCTCATTGCCTATTAATTTTTTTTGAACGTTGTTGTCCGTTTATATTTTGATACCTATAAGTCTTCGACGTTAACAACTTTTCTTTGCCTTTGTTACTTTCCATGTTAAATCTTTAAATGAGCATATTTTTTTGACATCCGATTCCAATCAAATAAAGGCTATATTTTTACTCTAGATTAAACTCTATCCCGTAAAAACTGTATTAAAAAACACTGAGTAATTTCAAGGATTTAAATAAACAGATGGACTAAAAACTTAAAACTATTATTTTCTTTTATGTTACCTTTCTCTTATCGGCCCCTCTCTATTTTTCAAACACATCTTCAATTTACGGACAACAGATTCGATACTTTTATACGTATAGATAACAAGAGTCTTTTCAAGAAGAGTGTCAATAAAATGACATGTTTCAACAAATATATGGCGACAATATTACAATACGCATTCAAAATATCTCGCCGATCGTATATAGTGGTGATAAATGGAGAAATAACATTTATTTTAGGTAATGATAATTGTTTATTCCATCACTATAGTTTCTTCTGCGATATTGATATAGGAGAAGACAAGCTTCTGTATACCCCTGAAGATGTCGAAGAATAGGTTCATGCTATATAAGGCATTACTGAAATTTAACGTCAATGTTTATAGTACTTTTTTGTTTCGTAATCAATTTGAGTCACGAACATTACTTAATTAGTTTTGTTATATGCATAATGACAATAATTATATTATTCCTTACCTTCCAGACCAAATATGGACGCTCAGTCATACGCGAGATTTGAACGAGACATACTTGAGCCATGTAAACGCCACACTAGCATCCGTCAACTTGGGTGGCACCAGTTTGAAAACCTTCAACAACAGCAGAGAGAGCTGTTTAAATGGAGCCAGCACCTTCTCCATGGGAATTGTGATTCTAATTACTGTGACGTCAGGATTGGCCAAAGAAATATTATTGTAAATATGTATATGATAAAAGTTTTTGATTAAATTACAAACGTATTGTAATACTAAAAAAAATCTTCAAACTATTTAATACCTGATTAATTAGGACTCGTGTTCTTAGATAAAACTAAAAAAAAATTCCTTATGCGCGAGACCAAATAAATCTATACTAATTATGTGGAATTGTCTTAATCCGGAGTTTTTTATGAAGCGCAGTTTCACATAAAATTATTTGCTGAAGTCAATATTTAACATTTTCTCATATATTTAATAATACACATTCTGAAGAAAATATTTACGCATATTAATCTCAACAAAAAGCACTCTTTTTGCAATAGGTAATCTTGACGCATATACCTGTTCAAGAAATAAATGACACTTTAAAATAAATTTCTACATTTTTTTGATAAGCCTGTGATTCGAAGTTATATCTTGAACTTTTCTTAATTACTTCCAAATTATTAAACTGATCTAAAATATCTGAAACTTTATCTAAAACAGCATTGATTGACGCAAAATAAATGATAATTATTGAAAAAAAATATAGTTTTTCTCATTTATTCGTATGATTTAGAAATAAAGCAAACAAAAATCTTCGATTGAAACCAGATAAGAAGAGTTAGATGACGAAAATTAAAATGAAGAAAGAAAAAAGAAAATAGAGATGACAAACAACTTGAAAATATTTAAAAATGCTAACTACTAAGCAAATAGTATTGAGTAAAAGTTTTCACTTAACAAAATTTTATGCAAAATAGTAAAAAAACGAAACTCATTTTTGAATCAACAGTTCTCTTGTTCGTCGCCATTGATGGTGCTCTTTTCATTAACCGGGGTCGAAACATTTCAATATTATATACCAGTACTATCCTTCCTGCATTGTTCCATTTATAAATTGGAATGGATACAAGTAGTGGGTTGTTGTACGTACTAGATCACCAAACAGCTTGGTGTTTTCTTCTACTGCCCTGGTGTTGGATACTATTAAGGCCGCAGAAATATGAATTCTTTGGGATATTCCACGACATATCGTGGAATATCGATATAATCGATCATGTTGTCGATTGGCATAGGTGGTGTGCCATCTTAAACCAGTTTTTCGTGGTTTGGTCTTCCATCGGACCAACCTTCTAACTATCCCTGAAGTGTTCGTTTTGAACTTTATCAAACCTTATCACAACTGATACCCATTTTAGCATCCGTAGTGCATCTTCTTGATACGAAAAAAATATATAATAAAATGTGCTTCTAAAATTACATCAAAGCGGAGAAATGAGAAAAAGTCGACGAAAAATATTGCAGCACAATTTGTTATCTTTGATGGATGAATTGAGCATGAATAGTAAACCAAAGTTTATCATTAGATAATACGTTAATTTATTTATCGCAGTAGTCATAAACGTTAACATAAATGATAATATATCCGGGACACGGAATTCTTCGGTATTTATGACATATATAATTTATCAAAATATTTTTTATGGATTTTACACATTTTATGGATTTCACACATTTTATGGATATAATTATTGGTCCGAAAAAAAGCTGAAGTAAGTTAGAAGTTTTACAAATGTATTAAAGGAAACTATTGAATGAAGGTGGTTCTTTTTATCTACTTAAGATTACAACGAATATCACGAATAAAAAGTGTATGACATATAAAAGAAAACAATTTTACTATGGTGAAATCAATCTTTAGGGTTCCACAAGTTCAAAACAATTTTTTTTGACGTGACAACGTCTTATAAATTGGTTTGCCGGGTGACACTTCAAGAAACTGCGTTACGCTCCGCTCACGTTATGCGCTCACAATGAGAGCGAGTGAGAGGCACGCGTCCCTTCCACTCGGGCATGGTTAGTCCGCCTAAGAGCGAGAGAGACAGACATAAAAAGTGAAAGGCACGCGTCCCTTCCACTCGAGCACAGTTAGCCCGCCTAAGAGCAGAGAGACAGAGACGCAAATGTATTGCAAGTTATTGTATGTATATTTGTATATAAATACGTATGTATGTGTAAAGGTAAAAATAAAATTTTGTCAATATGAAATTCAGTGCGAGATTCTTTGTATAAATTAATGTTTTAAATATAATTCTTTGTATAAATAAATGTTTTAAATTGTTACTATTATTTCATCCTTCTTCCTACTATACGAATGAATATTCACATTAAAATGATTTTACCACTCAAAGTCGTTGTCACGTAAAACTTTCGCCCGTATACCGACTTTACAGGCAACCAATTTTTTTTTTTTATTATGAATAATAAGTTTACAAAACTGTTTTTAAGTAATCAGTTGATTATACTAGTTCTTAGACTAATTACATACAATCTTTTTTTGGAATACAATTCGCAATAAAACTTTAGTACAAATTGATAACGTAAACACACAAGGCATATGCGCGCGTGCACACGCTTGCACTCGTACACGCCGAAAGACACATTAGGTGTCAACGCACGCTAGGTTTTGGTTATTCGATTTACAAAAAAAACATGATGTCCAGTGCGAAATTGCTAGCCCAAGAAGAAATTCAAAAAATTACTTACTGCTTTGTTGTAACACTAAGCTCTCAAAAAAGCGTTAGTTAGTGTATGACTATGAGAGTCGTCAATATAAGTGAGCTGAAGAATCTACAGAAAATAGTGGTAAGTTACTTCGTTCGCTGGTTGCTCAGAAATAAAACGAATAGCGAAGCCAAGGATTACACGATTACAGTAGACATACTCCAAAGTTCAGAACTGGACCCACTTTTGTGCAACGTCATATAATATTTGATATCCACAAAAGTGGGCCCAGTTCCGGACTTTGGAGTAACATGTCTTAAACAACAAAGTGATTTTCAGATAGCCACGTATTTCATTGCTTTAATTTTGCTATCGCTATACTATGTAAACCGAAACAGATTAATTCTTAGGACGTTCGTTTCTATTGATAAGCGTTTCATCCTTAAAATCACAAACCTTATGTTTTTCATCTCACCTCATAATTCTATGCCGTTCTGCATTCGATTCGCACTTATGTCAGTGATTTAATTTAATTGTCTTTCTCGTTGGAATTTGTAACACTGCCTCGACGAATCGCTTTATCCTTTATTTCGGCTGTAGCTTTGCTTACTCTGCACACGCCGGATTTATGTTATAGTGCTAAGTTCAGTTTACTTGTCAAATAGACATCGGTTGAAGATTCAGGAACAGTACGACTATTCAAAAAAATGAGACCTCCCCATCGGCGAATGCTCGACTTAGCACAAATTCACAGGAAACTCTCTTCACTCAGAGTCAGACGTTAAAAATGAGCACACATTTTATCGAATCCTCGACGCTACCATAAGGCACCTTTATGATTGAAATTAGATTGTTTACAAATAATATTTAAAAGCCATTTAAATACTAGGAAGTCCGCGAAAACTGTTCAAACTCATAGACGTCACAGCGTAAAGCTTCCTTGCACTAAGTGGACTCACGACCTGATGAAAGTTGGAAGCCACCACTAATTGGCCTAAGACTTAAAACCTCATGGAAATCTGGGAGGTAAGGCTTATTTCTATCAGTAGAAGCTCAACGGCTGAAACTGACATTTTCCATTAGTCCGTTTAAGCTTCGAATGGTCCCACTAAGAGAACAACAGTAAGCTCATACATCTGCCGATTGCTTATCTAGTCGCGTCTGTTTGGACTTGTGACCCGATCAGCCTACTTCAACGACACTTGAGTTTGTCATCGGCAGGCGCTTTGTGATACGTACATACGAATGTACTATTCCTGATACAAATATGTGCTCAAAACCCAGATCACCATTTTTAGTTCTACAATTGACATATCAAAATCATATAGTCATAGTTTCTTAAACCATCACAAGTGAATACTAATACCGTACGCGAGGTTCTTCTTCTAATGGTTAATATTCAACTATTTTTTACATACCTGTGCCTTAATGTTCCTCAAGATGATCATCCAATTTTATTCAACCAAGCGATTTGAGAACTATTACAATGGATTCGTTGAGGCGCAACTCTGGAAATAGACGCTTATTCGACATTGAATGTTTGTTAAACGTATTCATCTGATTACTACTTTCATAATAAAGAATAATTCTTTGTAAATAAAGCGAAAACGATCCGTCGGCGTTGTCGCATACTAGCTTCTTAACGCCAATTGTTACCACGTATCAGGTGTAGGGCATTGAGCTACGTATACCTATAAACAATAATAGCGGGAACATCTACAAAAATTCTTCATATCATTGAAAAGGACATAATTGTAACCTCTGAAGTGGCCAAAAAGATATATTATTACACAATCTTAAAAGTTTTTACTTTTAAGCTTGTGTAATAATATATTTTGAGTAATAATATATGTTAAATGAAATAAAAATGGTCAGCCATGTATTTAATTTTTTATTCACGTCTAATGTATTCGTTATGTTTGACGAGGTCATATACAGCAATAAAAGAAAACAATATCATCCTCTTACGCTTATCGTAAATGAAACAAAATGTTTCATAATAAGCATACAATTGTGTATTCTACAATGCGCTTTTCAAACTTACTTTTATACTCTGAGTTGTACAGGCTGTGGAATGGATGGATTTCGAAGCGTCTATGAACCTAGGCAGCATTCTGCAAAAGAAATGGCTGTTATTATTGTAGCTAAATAATAAATCATGACAATGCTTTTTATATTAATAATAAATAATAATATAAACTCTCGTCTATTTCCCAGAAGGGTAGGCAGAGACTAAAAATTTCCAGCATAGATGGAAAAGTCGGCCATGGTCAAACTAGAAAATCCTATGCAGACCACATTGGTGGCTTATTAAAAAAGGGCCAAATTTTAAACACATGAAACCGACGAACTTGCATGAAAAAGTTAATAGATGTCAGTGAGGCAAGAGAGATATGCAAAGATTGTACCATGTGGAAACCTACAACCTCTATCTACAATATTTTCTCTACTATAATAAATAAATATGTTACCTGCGGAACCTTAATCACTAAAACCCATTGTATTCGCACATTTTCTTTTACCATTCATATCGATTTTTCGTACAGTAATTGTATGATAAGATTCCTTATATAAAGGTTATCTCTGCGATAACTAATAATTCGGCCAAAAATATTGGTCGTGGTGTTTGTGTTAGAAAACTTCCGTGTAATGTTTTACGAAAATGTGTAAACTGTACTTAGTTTTAGTCACTCTATGCCTTTTTGGATCTTCTGTCGGGGAGACGATACTAGACGGGCAGTGTGATGAAGATTTTCCTCTCCAAGCGGACTTCGACATAGAACAAGTGGGTACATTATCTACACGTCTAAATGCAATCACAAGATAGCTGTGTTTGTAGTGAAAGCGATATTTCTATCTATTTTTTTTCTGAACTTCTACAGATTTCTTATATTTGTACAACTAATAATATATATTCAATATTTAATTGCGTTTATTTAAAAATTGCTGTCGCCGATATCGCCCTTCTTTATTGGAAAAGAAAATAATCAATTCTTCCATCAATTAATTTGTACATTTTGCGAAATACACGAAATACGAAGAAACGAGATACTTATTTTAACATTCAAAAAATTGGCTGATATCGAATTCTAAGTTACGCAAACAGGGAAGAAATGTGTTTATACATTACGCAACTGAAAATTTTCCAAGACAAAGATGTCTAACTCAGCGCGCAAAAATTAGATACTTATTCTGATTAGCAGCAATAGTTATCTGATGATATATTAGTTTATGCTTAGCTAATTCTTATAGCTTATCTGATAGGCTTATATAAGTTTATGTTTTAGGTGTCATAACGCCAAACATTCTTGATAAAATTATGATTATAAATTTATTCGTGTTGGATTTTTGTTTCTCAAGAATTTCAAATCAATGATCTCCTTGTCATATCGTGATTTACTATCTTTTAAAACGTTTCCAATAAAACTACTACCTTTTTAACATTTGGAACTATGTTAAAAAAGTCCAACCTAGTAAAAGATAAAGTTTTCATTCGTTCTCAGTGGGAATTGTATCAAAATCATGCCAGGAGCACGCGTAGTAATCCTTACTTTTCTTTGACTCTCTCAAAATACAAAACCGAAGTAGCAGCTTCCGCTGTTGTATTTCATTGAGTGAGTGAGTGTTCCGGTGGCTCACTCCCTCTCTATCACCCCACATCCCCTCCATCTTCTTATTCCCACCTCCCTCACCCCATCTTCCTCCATCACCACCACTCCTACTCTATCAACCCACTCTATACCCTCCATCAGCTAGCTAAGCTCTTTCTAGCTAAGAGGCTGGCAACGCACTATAAACTTCATTGGGCCCGCATGTTCATTTGCCCCTAGAAAATGCTATAAAAAACTTTCTCTAATTCATCTTCATCCAAGCACATTAATCTGTAACGAACTGTTAATTATAGTATTTTGTGTCCGCAGTTTTAGTGGCATCGATTTAGATCACCTCCGATTTCTTGTAATATATCTTCTAATAACATGTAAGATGAAAACAATGCATTTAACATACAATTATTTCATCGTCCGTACATCTCGTCCTTTATTTCTAAATTGTCCTTGCGTTCCATCACATTTTAAGACATCGATGTTCACAGGCCATATTTTACTGTGGAACAAATAATTTTTGGTCAAAAAATAGCACGTTATCTTAATTACTGCCGATTGATCCCTAATAATCAGGTGTGCTGACTTAGGAGACCAGATAAGATAAACTTAACGAGAATGTAAGATAAAATACATATAATTATTTAATTGACAGTGTACATGTACCGTTCCCTGATTTTCAACCATTTTTTTTCCTTTTTGCTTCAAAAATAAATCTTATATAATATAATCTATTCTTGTATTACTGATACTCTTTCGACTGTAAATATAAGCAAATTTAATGCGTGCATAAGACGTATCACAATAAAATGCACGCACACCGTTTACTTTTATGGCCCGACTTCGCGTGTGTACGCTTATCGCTTTCTTCACGCTCAAGGAATGCTATTGCTAATTTTACAACAGATAATATTTATCTTTCTACTTTAAGTTATGTGTGACAATCTCGACCCTAACGTTTTCATTTGTGCTTTGATAAAATTTTTCTTTTCAAGGTAATCCATATAAAAATTAAAAAGCAAGAAAAAAAATCTATACATTGCTTTACTTAGCGCTATTTTGTAGAATTTTAACGTGATTGCACTGTTTTTTACTTTTGGTTCTCAACAAGAAATAGCATAACATGATATAACCAGAACCTGTAGAAGACATTACGAAAATTAAATGAGTAGGTAAATTTGGTAATTACATAGTATATTATATTATGTATTTAAATATTCATTTGAAATATGAAAAATTCCCACGGCAAATTCAAAAAACACAGAAAAATGATCCGGTGTCCACGTACTTTATACTTAACATTAGAACAAAAAACAAACTTCATTGAAAAAATTTACATCTAGTAACATAGGACTCGTCCATGAATAAGTTCTTCATAAACTCTTCGGATTATTTTAGCCTATATACACGGATGTAGTAAAGCAACATTATTTTAAACGTTGACAACTTTTAAAATATTAATCTTATCGAAATCAGTAGCATTCTTCTTAAAATTGGTACTTCTTTACATAGTAGATCATGTTTACCTTATTTATGTAAGCTAGACTTATACATACAATAGGTGTGAATTTAAATTTTATTTGCAGTGGAACGATATAAACTATCTATAATATATAAATTAATTGACTGATATATCCACGCACCGCTCTTACTACTGAGTCTAGACTTTTAGAATTTTGTAGTGAGCTTCCTTTTGTAAGTAGGCGAGCACTAAGAATGTATTTTTTTAGAAATTCAACCCCTAAAGGGATGAAAATGGTGAAATACTGTTGTATTTAGTATCGAAACCGTGGAAGCTACAGATGCTAAATTAAAAAAAAAATATATTTTTTTTAATTACGCTTTAAACGGGGTAAAGTGCGGGATGAAATATTTAATGATAGATCGATACAGCTGAAGCTATTTATGTCAAAATTTACATTTTACCTAAACAATACAAATAAAAAATAATGACGCGCATCGTTCTTACAAGCAACCCTAAAGGGTAAAATAAGTATAGAAATTTTCACATAAAAAAACGAAACCGCTGAAGCTATTAACAACAGAACTTATATTTTAGCTCCTCATTACAATTGAAAAATAACGACATGTATAATTTTTGGAAATGTAGCTCTAAGATAGTGGAGTAAGAGATAAAATATTTTATGGAAAATCGAAACCGTTATGTGTATTTTGTCCGTTTTTTTTTTTGCGTGCTTGAACCATTTGTTCGGTTATCGTAAAACTAGCTTTACATTGTACGCGCAAACGAGTTTTCGCAAATTAAACTTCTCTTCATCTTTATATTTCTGCAAGTAAAAAGTCTAAAAACTCTTCCACTAAATCGTTTACATCTATTTCTATGAGTGGAATCATAGTTGCCCTATCCCCTAGTTATATAGACTAAGCTTTATTTTGACACATTTGCTACATCTTCGTCCAAATCAGAACCGTAGCGGGTAGCAGAATTGAAATTGCACACAGAACGAGAAATAGATATCACAGTCGAGACCAGGATCGACATCGAGAATGAGACCGAGGTCAAAATCGAGGGTAGGGTCAAAATTAAAACATGACCATAATCAAAATAAAAAGCAGTATTGATATGAAAATTTAAAGTGAGGCCGCGATCGGAATTGAGATTTAAAGAAATCATAATCGAGACTAGGATAACGATTGGGATATTGATTTCGCGATGGGGCGATATACAAGATGAAGGCATTCATTTTATGTCTATGCGCGTGGACCCACAGGCAAAATCTCGTATACGCATAAATTAATGAAAAATAGAAGGGATTGTTTAAACAATGTTAGTATTAGATTTAACAACGTATTAGAAAATTTCCGTCGCCACTTGATCTATACCACAACATATTTGAGCTTTATAAAGCTCTAGGACTCTACAGGAAAGTCTGGAGCGCCTTACCTATCTCATATCTCATTTACTATGCTAACGTGAAGCTATTGTGACATTATTTACAATATAAAAAATTGTAATCAACATATTATACTGTATAATGTGAAAGGAAGGTGTGGTGCTATTTATTTACGTACTGTATGTAAATTAAAAGCATATATGAAAAAGTTTTGGAAACCTGAAAATTAGATTTTTAAATTCACTTCAGTTTAACATTATAGTTATTTTGATCAAATTGAAAGGATTAAATCGTGCCATTCAAGTCTTAACATGCACATTGATATTTATTTCAAATTTACTGCGCATGCGCAGCCCATTACATATTCTGATTTATAAATAAACCGTATGAAAATGTACATTATTGTTGTGCGATATCGATAGATGTGAAAACAAATCGAAAGTTAATATTTTGAATTTATAAATTTTATTGCTTTAACTTTTGATTTTATAATTAATTTAAAAATCCGAAAGAAAGCATTGTTATTTCATAGTTTTAAGCTTTCACTTCTGTCGGAAGTCCACACAGCCTGACTTAACGCCTGTTCTTTTTTTTTATAATAATCTAAGAATTATTCATTCTCTCCATGGATCTAATTAAGCGCATAGGTCTAAAGGGCCACAATTTATATTATATCTAAGATAAACCGTATAAACCGTATTTTATATGATTGTAACCTGGAATATGCGCTCTATAAACAAGTACTTTCTTCTAGTTCGCGGGCGTATGGTATGAAATCTCCCGGACTCCGAATCAGCATCAGTCGGGGGAATGCGTGAGTTACCAATTCGTTTACAACAATGGAGCGCTCGAAGTCAGCGTCAACACGGTGGACGCTAACTTCGCACAGACTATCAACGGGACCCTGGAGCCGGTGTCCACCGGTTCCGCGAGGTTCAACCTCAATCTATCCAGCGCCACTGAAGGTTTGTTATCTCTTGTATTTCCTTAGATGTAATACGAAACCTTTCATGATCCCTTGTTATAAGAAATGACCACGATTAATTATTAACTGGTATTATTATGGAATGGGTCAAATTTCCATTAGGTGCCTGTAGTTTTTTTGTTTATTATCAGCAATAAGAGGGAAGGGTGAAAAGTTTGCTCGTATGTGAAGTGTAACCTTTTTTAGTATGACCTTTTTTAAACGTATCAAGCACATATGCAAATTGTGTAGAATTTTAAAATGATTAATAAATTTCACTTCAGGAAAATTACATTTGTCTGTACGTATCACATATAACATTATACTGTAGTACGTAGATTTAATTTAAAAATAAATTAATGTCAATTAAGAACAGTACACTTTAATTTCCATTAAATAATCCTTTTTAATTTATTTTATTTTTTTAATATTGGAAAAATAAATATCTAAACATACAATCAAACTGTAGAACCGCCGTGTCTGCAAATTGAAAATATTTGCCAAAAAGGAATTAGGGTATAACAGAATATCATAAGATGGTTTTTAAAAACTTTATTTTCCTCAACGGGCTGATATAAAAAGCTACTAGACCAATTTCCTTGGTGTTTTCACGAGTGACTTGAGCGTATCTTGGAGCAACATGCAGGATTTTCTTCATCAAAATCAGTCCACGGAAAAGAGCTTAATCTCCTAAAATAAAAATCCGACTAGAATTTATAAATAATATTATTACTGTATTTTTGTACTCATTTACGACAATAATTATTACGTAATAATTCTTATGATATGTGCGTCTACCCGCGTGTCACAAACTGTTTCCTTCAGAGCTGACGAACAATTTCATTTCAGAATTTTATATTTTGAAATACACGACATAGTTAATTTTGACTGTTGATCGAAAACCAACACCTTAAAAAGTGATACTCCAACGCATTCTTCTTAAATTGTTATGTTTCAGCTATCTTCTATGCGATCGTCGACGTGTTGCATCCGCTGTGCGCGCTGACCGCCATCTGCCGGAACGTCAGTCCTACGCAGAAGGGGGGTGAGTACCTTAATATGTGATTAAGTTTTGATATGTTATTTTTTTCATTATTGAAGTGAAACTTCTTTAGGTGCGTTGAAGGAAAAGTTTCTACTATAAAAAAGAAACACGACACATTCGTGCGTCACATGTGCCCGTCACGAGGGTTGAATCATGTTGAATTTGAAACATATTATTCCATTTTAGCTACCATAAACCTTTGATTGGATAGACGTGTAATAATTCCTTTATCATATACGAAGTTAAATAATTTATTTTAATAACTACAATACATTACAATTTTTGTATTTATCTCACCAACAAAATTGCGTTTATTTAATAATAAAATATTTTTTTACTCAAAATTTTTATCCTAATGATTTTAAACATCACATGAAATAAAATCATATTTATTTACAAGGAGTTTCTAACGCATATACACGCACTTTTTCTTCTTTACTATAAAAAAAAAAACATACACATACAATATACAAAATTTATATACAATACACACACTAATAAAATCGTAAAAATAACAAAATATTTTTAATATTTATTCAGACTGTAGATTTTATATGGAGATCGAGGGCTAGAAGTTTAAACTCGTCACACCGGCGTAGAGCGGGTCGGTACTAAATACCGTCGTCACAAATGCGGTGATAATTTCAAAGCCCGACGAATTTACGTGCTCGTCGATGCAAGAAGCAAGCGGTAGTTTTAAAGTTGAAGTTATCTAAACATACAATAGTTAAAAGTTAAAAAAACTCATTAGTCAAGTCGTCTAAATGTAGTCGGAAATCGAAACTGTTAGGTTCTGGTCCGAAAGGAAACCACAAACCAAGTGATCGACCACTGCCTATGACTGGTATCAAAACAATTTAAATATATTTGCTTACGAATAAATAAATATTTAGCTACACTAATATCATAAAAGTTAAATTCTATCTGTTTATTTGGATGTAGATTATAATCTCTACTAAAAACTAGTCTAACTACCATGGACTATATTCTAATTTTATTTTTTTCTATATCATTCATGTTTCATAGTCAACAAGGAGCCCTTATAGTTGAACCATGCCAAATCCGTCTGTCCATCTATCAGTCCGCGACTTAGCTCGAAGACTCTTAGTACTAAAAAGTCGTGATTTGGCATAGCATAAATATTAATAACCCCTATTAAGTGATAAAATATAATCTCAAGAAAAAAGTTTTTAGGGTAACTCCCCAACGCTTAAAATAGAGATGAATTTGTCTATAATTTCCATAATTTTAAGGTACATAATTATTCAATTCATAGTTTAACTTTTGTTTATTATTATTACATAACAATTACTATCATGTTATACATCGGGTTCTCATTACAAATTAAAACTAGATATTCAATATTTATTGAACATCTAGTTTTAGTATTCCAATAAACATAATACATTATAATCTATTATGTTTAATGAAAGACTTATTATAGGTACATAATTTAATAATGCTTCATACTACAATTTGTTATTTAAATCTATGCATAACGCAATCATCATACACAGTTACCGGGCCGTTAGTAACGCGCCTCAGACAAAGTGATGCGATAAATAATGAAACGGAAAATTTTCAGTTATATTCTGGAAACTCGGCAGAGATTCCGCTTATGAGAATGACAACATTCATATATATTTGGACACTATAATAATGAGAGAATTCGGCGTCAACGCCTCCGAAACTATGATAGACGTGGATCAATCCGAGCAGGCGTGCTACGAACTGCCGGTCATTGAAGAGGGAAATCCGGTCATACTGCCCGGCCAGTGCGACTCCAACATTGCAGTCGTGAACAACTTCAATTTGGATCAAGTTAGTATACCTACCGGTCCAACGTAGCTGTTGGATGTTACAAGTCGTCATAAAATAAAATATCTCGCCCTCGTGTATTTTGTCTAACCTTTGCTCATAAATTGTAAAATTGCACAATTCAAATACGACATGTCAGAATTTAGGGTACATGTCTTTACTCTATGTATTTATTGCAATTAAAATATTAAAAGTATTGTTTATCATCGTGAATAAATAAGCGATGACTTATATTTAATTACTGACGAGTCAAACTGGATAACTAGCCACACAATAATGATGGCGTTTTTTTATAACATTCTTTTATATTTTATGACTATGTTTATGACTATTGACGAAAAATAGAAGACTTAAGAGGATGACCACATTTATACTCATTACTTATAAGTTAAATTATAATAGTTATTCACCAATATTAATTATTATCATAATTATATCGTATGCATGTAATATAATGTGATAAGTCTTCAAAATAAGGGTCAGGTTGGTTCACAAGTGTTGTCGAAATACAAAGGTGCTATATTCAAAAGGGTAGTGATTCCGCCAATATTCGCGTTTTTGCGTTGGCCAAAGAGACCTGGAAGCGAAACTCGCTTCTAATATCCATTCACCGTAATACATATATAAAATCTATCGATGGTAGTTACACGAACTGATCGTACGATTACCAGTAGTCTTACGAATTGATCGTATGATTACCAGTAGTCTTACGATCTAATTGTGTGACTACCATCGAAACGAATATCAACAAAATGTTCATTTAATGAGATTAAAACCACTTGCTTATACAACTTGTCTTACTTCGTTTCATTCTTTTCGTGTTGTATGAGTTATTTCTTATGTACAAAATGCTTAATAACTCTAAACAGTTACTTAATTTTGAAGAAAAGTAATATAATACGACTGTAATATGAGAAACAATAATCAAATATTTGATAATACTATACAAAAACGTACAGTAGAGTCAAGTTATAGCCAAATGATTTAACCAGGCTTTAGTAAGAACGCGAATGTCTGTCTAAATGAGGGAATGGTTTCGTAGGTAATTGAGTTATACTGCATTATCGCACAAGTATAGTACAAAGCACGAAACTTTGCCACCGTGAACTTAGTCACGAAAGTGTCGCAATGGCGTAAGACAGGAATGCGGGGGAGAAGAAGAATGGGTCGGGGAGCGCTGAAACTGCGCATTGCATTATTCGCAGGCAATACAGAACGCCAGGGTTTCGTGCGTTGTATTGTACAAGTACGCGCGAGTCGACGCGACCAAGCGGGCCCCGGCACCTCCTCGCCCGTCCGACTACAAAACCGACTTTAGTGTTTAAAAATTAAATTTTAGCACGTTGTGTTTTAAAATATAACTTGTCACGAAAATGTATAGAATAAGAATAAATAATTAAGAAAATTAAAAAACATGACTGCCCTGCCTAAAAGCGAACTAAATACTAATAAACAAGTCTTATTAGCAAATTTGTATATACAAAACTAAACATCCCTAATTTATTCACCAACTAAACATAGATAAAATCATCATTGCATTCAGGGACCGCTTTATTCAACACTTTTTAATCTAAGAGGTCAAGACTGCAATGCCAATTTTATTTTATGTTCTTAATCAGAAAGTAAATGAGAAACTTTTCGTTTTGTATATATACATTAACTAGTACGACTGCTAATCTATAGCACTTTCCCTTTTATAGAAAACAGGAAGTCCACTCATCCCATGCACTGTTCTCGATCGATTTTCTAAAAAAATTATTCAATTGTAAAATGTCTTTCCAGTTTTCTGGGTTGTGGCACCAAATAGCCAGCTACGAGACGGAAGGTGTGGTGGGTAATTGCCACAGGACCACCTACACCGTCACGAATCAAAACGGCTTCAATATCGCAAATTATCGCGTCATAAATACAGCTTTAGACATAGTATACGATACAGCGACTCTAGCATCTACAGATGGTAGTGCTAGACTTAATGTGAACCTTATGGTTGATAACGGTAAGTTTAGATTAAAATTAATACAGTAATTGACCCACGACCATTTAACATACTGACAGATGACTTGTAAATATTACATGTATTTATTGAATTTCATTTAAATATAAAGTACATATATAGTAGGGACTCTTTCGTTTATATAAGGGTTAACTATTGGAGTACGTATGAATAAATTTTGTATCATCATTATCATCATCGCTGAACCTTTAATCAGTCGCAATGACTGAAAGGGACAAGTCCGGATACACAGAAGGGAACGTAATTATAGAAAAAAGTGCAGGTTTTAGTCTGTATTAGGAGTGACTGGAGTGTAGGGCCAGCTGGTATTCGTGTAACCTTTAGCCAGAAACTGTAGTTGGGATAGGTAATAGACACTATAGTAGTGTGTCAATAAATATAGGGGTAAGAGTATGATCCTTTCGTTTCTCTTTCGTTTATCGTTTCCTTTGCTCGGTGCAGGCTTTGACGTCAATTTCTGGGAGTTAGAACAGTTAATCTGCAGACTTTTTAATTTATACTGTACTACTCTGTGCTAATGTTGTTTATTTTTCTTGGTTCCTGTTGTAAAAACTACTGTCTTGTTAAGCGAATCTTCGAAGTGGGAATAACTTTTCATTGCAGAAATTCTTAAAGCAGAGTTAAGTAGATGATGTCGAGCTTTTAAACAAATCGTTTCTAGTTTTTTCTTCCGTCAATCTTTCATTCTTTATTTTCTCAACTTGAATGAAGTTTTAGCATCCGTTTAGGAATTGACAAAGTTCATCGCCAACCTTTTTAGTTTCCGCTTTTCTCTGTACTATTCTATATAATACCGGCTCTTATTCATGGTTCCTGTTGTAGTAGTTCGGTCTACACAAGTCTCTCATGTGTGACTAGGACGTTCAACTTTTCTTTCTGTTGTAGTAGATTTTAAGACAGTGTTTATTAGATGATGTCAAACTCGTGTTTTGAAAGAAATCTTTATTTCCTAATTTCTCTCTTTCATTAATCTCTCATTCTTCTTTTTCCTCGTTTAGTGCAGATTCTCAATATTTATTTTTGAGAATTGGTAAATATCATCCACAATCTTTGTAATCTCTAGTTTGTTCTGTGATAATGTCGTTCATTTTTCTTAGTACCTGTGACAGTAACTCTTGTCTTATCTGAGTGATTCCTTCGAGTATAACTATATTTCAGTAGTAGTAGATCTTAAAGCGGAATTAAGTAAACGATGACACAAGCTGTTCTTTAAAAAATAAAATCATTTTTAGTCGCTTCTTTTCTTTGTGGGACCGTAATGAATGTGGTCCATTCATTACGGTTCCTGTCATAATATATATTTCGTGTCTTGTTTGAGCGTGTCTCCCAAGTATAATTAACTTTCGGTTTTAGTATGTCTTTAAGCGGAGTTAAGTAATATCAAGCCCTCCATCTTTTTCACCTAATTAATTTCTTTCGTCAATCTTGCATTCTTTATTTTTTTTCACTTGGTACAGAGTTTTCAGTATCCATCTAAAGATCGATGTAGTCCAGCAGCAGCAATTTTAATATCCGATTTCCTCTAATTTAATACGGTTCATTCTTCTTTGTTCCTGTTGCGTTAGATCGTGTCTTGTTTACACGAGTCTGCCACGTGTAACTATGACATTCAACTTTTTTTTCTATTGTTGTAGGTATTGAAATGGTGTTAAGTAGATGGTGTCCAGCTCTTCATACAAGAAATCCTCCTTTTCTATCTTAATTCTTCCGTTACTTTTTTATTCTTTATATTCTTCGCTTGGTGCAAATCTTCAGTGTTAGCTTCTGAGAGTTGACAAAGTTCATCATCAGCCTTTCTAATTTCTTTCTGATGTTTTCTGATCTAATGCGGTCCATTCTTCTTTATTCACGTTGAAACGGCTCATGTTTTTTCTACACGAGTCTCTTATGTATAATTAGGGCATTCAGTAGTTGCATTGTAAATATTATCTAGGTACTGACACATTAATGCTCTAGTTCACAATCATAGAACATGATTATGAACCAGGGTACCGAATTGTAGAGGTCAATAGAGGCGGCAAAATTTGGATAGTCTACTGCCGGCAAATGTTCAAATCCTCCCCCTGACATGACGTGGCATAACATAACAGTCACAATTCTATTTATTAATGGGATTAATACCTTTCTCATGGTATGGCATACCGTACGCCATACGAAAATCGTAATTGTCACATATATTTTTCGGTTCTGTGACGTCCACTAATCGTTTCTTGCAGCATTAAGTCTCTGTACATAGCGTTCGGTCGTCGTTTAACATGTTACTATTCTAGTTCACATAATTTTTTCTAGGGTCTGTTGTAATAGCATGTAGGAATAATAAATAGGTTCCTTTCACCAGTCTGCTTTAATTTATCCTTTCCAGATGGCTGAATCAACTCCACACGTCATTGTCTACTCTGGTTGCTCTATCTTTCAAATCAGTCGGTTTTCTAATGTCACTGTTCCTACGTCTGTCCTTGGAAGCCGCTCCACACAAAACACATAAATAATACAGCACAACGCATGAAACTTTGCCGCTGTGAAGTTCGTCAGGAAAGCATCACTATTGCGCAAAAGTATCACGCGAGGGGAAAGACGGAAGGGTTGGGGAGCGTTAAACCTGCGCAATACGTCGTTTGAAGGCAACTAATATCGGCAAAGTTTCGTGCGTTGTACTTTACATAAATACTACTGACATATTTTTCCAGTAATACACAACTTTTACTAAAGCATGCAATTGTATTATTTATAAGTATATCGTGAATAGCTGAACGCATATTAAATGGAATATTAATTGCTATATCTTTAATTTATGCATAATTTTGCAGAGATGATTCAAACCGAACTATGGGTTCTGGCAACGGATTATCAAAATTACGCTCTGACTTATACCTGCAGAAATGTTAACGAAAACCAAATGAGAGGTAAACCATTTCAACAATTGTAATTTGTATAGTATTTCTATGAGGGCAAACGAGCAAATGACCAGAAAATAAATAATTACCGTAGCCTATGGACATTCGTAACCCCAAAGATACAAATCGCAAACAACAAAACAGCCGGCTTTTTATTTAGGAATAAGATATCAGATGGTGCGAGAAGAAGTCTGATGGAGCGGGAAGAGGGATAATTGAGGGGAAGTGCAGCACCGTAACTCTCACTCACTGGACGAAACTTCACACCGGAATCTGTGAGAGCGTGGTATCGCTCCGGGCTAGCTGGCCAATTTTTAGCCAAGATAGCTAACAGCATGGATCTACCATATTCAAATGATTTTTTTTTTCATTTATCTTTATTTAAACCAATAATAAAAGCGGAGTTTTTAATCACGTACCTAATTTTCAAAAATGTTATTCTCAAACTGTCAAACTACAAAACAGATATTGATATCAGTTTTCATGTGCGTAGGGAATTTTATCCGTGTATAATTTACATTTTTACATATGTTCGTGTTATGTAATAGAACACCAGTAAAATTTTCCAAGCCGAGTATATTCAACTCATTTTAAATGAAGCTTTATAATAACCAAACCCGTGATAAAAAATACACGTCCGAACTTCGTTCATTTGCTCGTGATTGATGATAGACGAAAGAAACAGTCATATCGCATCTTCCTTCACTTCAAATCGAAACAGATTTAGAAACGGTACAGCTCTCATGTCGTTCCAGTATGGAGTTGGAAAATGACTAGAAGCAGAAGACCATCTCCGGCAGCAGCAGAATCCGGTTTGAATGACGCCGTGAATTCCCTGATTATACTAAACGATCACTATTACCAAGTGGCCGATCAGTCGGACGAGAGCTGCTTTTACTATCCCGAACATGTTGAGGACCAGCCCGTGGTTTTCAGAGGGACTTGCGATCAAAACATACCTGTCGTTGAAAATTTTGATGCGGAGAGGGTGAGTGTCATTTACTTTATTAACCCAAAGACGTCTAATAAGTTGTTTTTTTTTTTTGCGAATTTATGTATCATTTATTAAAATCGATTTAATGTAAATACTTAGGCGAATGTGATGACTCTTACAAGGTGTCCAAATCAATTAATTATACATCAGGTCCGATCAATTGTAAGCCATTTTAGAAAACATTATTTAAAAACGAAAACCATTTTTCCAGTCTTTTCATCAGTATTAATTCTCACAAGTGACGTCACAAAAACATAATAATTTTATCTACTATTTTTTTTGTTATACTGATATATATATTGTTTGTGTTTATATTTATTTTTAATAGCTTTGTATATTTGGCCTTATCCGTGAACCAAATCCCTTAAGTGTTAAAAAATAGAGCTTTGTTTTTTCTTCGATCTCAATAAATGTATGAGTTAGGAGTTTGATTTTTTGGTATATATTTTTCATTATTTAAGTTATTGAACTGTAAAAAGAATACACGATTCGACAAAAATTTCTCGTTAGAATTAAATTTCAAAATCGACCCTGATAATTTGTCCTTTTCGTTGTTATGCGAAATCGATAATGCATTCCTTTGTACTACTTTTTCAGGATAAAGGTACTAACAATTTCTAACAAACTGGTAAAATATTTTTTTTTAATTGGCGTCGTTTTATTTTAAATGAACTTTATATGGATTGGCGCTTACGTCTTTATTGCCGTGAGGCCGCGCGTTCTACTACTATTTCATTAATTAATATGCGCTATTAGTAATAATCTTACTAGCTTGCTCATCGGACAGATGTCCGTTATTGGTGTGTAAGGGACATCCCTCTTCTCATCGCGGTATCGCCTTAAGGGAGAGTAGGTATTAGTACCATGCATATATAAATATTTGCGTGCGTACATGCGGGTTCACAAGCGTCCATGCACGCATACGGATGTAAGCGCACTACATACATATACATACAGATGCATTTGTGAGAATTACGATTTGCGTGGTGTGTACGTGCATATGCGCTTACATACTTAAAAATGTACAAATTATAAAAAAAAACTACGTTAGAGTAATATAATTAGATATACATATATAGATTTGTTGTAAAAATAATGGTATATAATATGACTTATATTCCATCATTCCAACCTTCTTTTCTTTTAAAGTTTTAATTAAGGCTCATTGAACTAGACATATTTATAAACACATAATACATATCTCCTATTTTATTCCAGTACATGGGCGTGTGGCACGAGATAGAGAGCTACCCGTCGGTGTTCCAAACGGGCACGTGCAACAACGCGCGGTACACGCTCACGGACGCCGGCGTGGAGGTGTACAACACGCAGGTCGTCGGCCAGCAATTGGACTACATCTACGGCTCGGCCGCGCTCGCGTCGCCTGATGACGGGCTCGGCAAGCTTGTCGTCTCCTTCCCCATCGCTGGGACCAACCGTGAGACAATTTTCTAAGTTTTAAAAAATGATAAAAATAAAAAATGAGTCCTGTGACACTAGCAAAAAATCAATTAATGCGAATAAAAAACAAAAGAAAATCTAAATTGATGCAATTAGATAACTAATGAATGAATGTTGAAAGAAAATATTTCAGATTTTGAATTAAAAGTAAATAAAAATCTGCAGTGACAATCTTTTACACAATACATTTATTTAATTCACACGATGCAATGAAAAAACGATTAATAAATTCTTATCACTTTATTAAAAAAAAAATACATTTCAGATAAGTATATTAATATTGTGTAAATAAGTATACAAATATAAAATCTTGTTGACGTATTATAATAAATACAAATTATACGCCTCTTTAATGTTTAAATAGTATATTTATTATTTTTTATGATTTTTATAGAAACAACGCAAACCGATTATTGGGTGCTAGCCACCGACTACGATTCTTATGCATTGGTTTATACGTGCAGTCAAATAGACGACGAATACAGAAGCGGTAAGAAATTTAATCAAAACATAAAACCATGAAGTTCGTTCGAGTGTTAATATTAAATAAATTAACGGTTAAATAACGAACATATTTTAGAAACATTCTTTGGCGCCAATAATTTAAAATTGTTTTTATAGTTTGGTCATGGAAGCTGAGTAGGACGAAAGAATTATCTGCACCAGCGAACGACGTCATGAATAACATTATCAATTCGATACCCGTGCTTGACAATCGCTACTACCAGATCAGAGATCAAACACCCGAAGGATGCTTCTTTTATCCTGAACCGGTCGAGGGACAACCTGTCGTATTCCCCGGCCAGTGCGACGAAACTATTCAAGCCGCCGCAGATTTTCAAGTCAGCAGAGTGAGTTTTCTGTGTAAAGAAATGAACATCAACAGTATTGTTCATCGTAATATTAAAATAATAAAAATATTGATAATTTTCACATTTCCAGTTTGGGGGCGTCTGGTATGAAATAGCAGCTTACACGAAGCTTCAGACCGGCGTCTGTGTTAACTTCGACTGCACTAACACCGCTGCCAACACTTTCGACATGACGATTACGTCAGTGATAAATGACTTTCGCGAAATCATAACTGGAAGCGCTGTGAGGAGTGTAAACGATGGTACCGGCAAATTCCAGCTCAGTTTGAATATTGGTGGCGAAGGTATCATTTTAACCGTTTCTATAATACAATTAATTTAACAGTGCGTTCAAATCAAAATTACCTGTGTAAATCACAAATAGTCGTATATCCATTTATAATTAAAAACTATGAAGATATCAGAATTCTAGACTTAGACTTCGAATACAACTCTGACGAATTATTCATTGGGCTCAACATGCACTACCAAAAACAATTTTTAGTAGAAAATACAACAACACTATAAGCAATCGCATATCATCGTATCGTAAGACCATATTAAATTGGTCCCAAAAAGCGCTATATTTATATAAAACGAAATTCATGTTTATTATATGAAAAAAAATTGTGGCTAAAAATTTATATACACTCTACGTAAATCTTTTCTTAACTATTTATGAATACGTTCTTAACTTTTTCTTAACAATCATACAATTTACACATTTGCTAAAATTGTTAATGTTCTCACAGCAACACCTATGCCGTACTGGATTCTCACAACCGACTACGACAATTACGCTCTTGCATATAGCTGTGTCAATGTCGATGAACATTGGAGGAGAGGTAAGAACCACATTTTTAACTCAACTTCTAGAAACATCTTTGAAATCTCATGTCAATTTTCTACCTTATAGTGTTCAGTTGGAAGCTCAGTCGTTCCAGTGAAGGGTTATCGACAACAGCCAATCAGGCCATGGACGAGATCATTTCCTCCATTCAAGTTCTAGGTAATGAATATTACGAAACCACCGATCAATCTGAATATGGATGTTTCTTCTTGCCGGACATACCTGCAGGACAACCGGTTATAATTGAGGGTCAATGCGATACCAGCATAGCTGTTGTACAGAACTTTGATCCATTTCGTGTATGTATGACGTTTTTTTTTTAATTCAAATATTTTTTTTACTTGATTTATCTTCTTCATCATTAAATATTTTAGTAATGAAAACTGGCATATCTTTATGAAATACAGTACGTCTCTAGAATATTAGATAATAAAATACTAAAGTAATGCAACTAACCATTACCTAAAATTTCATTCGTATGGACACAAAATATATTTATGCTTCCGATCTTAATTCAATTCGATACTGAAGACGAAATTCGAAACAAAATTTTCATATCATATTTTCCGATTCTCTTAGTTTTTAATTGTCGTATCAGATTTCTATTACCTCATTGCTGAGACGTACAATCTTTATATTTCCGAGTGAGGGATACCATTAGAATACCATTTTTTTCGTCATTTGTAACAACAATTAAAAAGGCATGTGGGATATTGAGTTAATATAAAAAATAATTTGAGACATACCATAATTTGTACAACTTTATGTCTTTTTTTAAGATAAATTATTTAACTTGGAACTTATGGCTTAAAGCTGGCCCAGTGTAGAAGGTCTTGAACAAAGTTATCACAAAGGCAATAAGAACGTTCGTAATCGATTGCTTTATATGCTCGCGGAGTCGTGGAACTAGTAATTTAATTTGACTTAAGTTAATAATTCAAAGCCCAATTCACCGATGTCCAGCACTCAAACGCTGTGTTTTATGAATCAAAAGCAATCACAACTAGATAGAAACATAACTAAACAGCAAGAAACGAACGAATTGTCCACATGTATATTATCAACGAAAGCATCCAAATGAAGTCCCAAAAGTATAAGAAAATATAGTAGCTCACAACTTTAAAGTATTACTCTAATAAAGCAGTCCCATGGCACAAGTTGCGAAATCACTTGTTTTTAGTTTAACATGAATTTAATATTAGAAGACTTATTCTTTTTCTCTAATAAAGTATAGAATAATTTATTTACCTTGTGTAATTGTGTTTCAGTATGAGGGTTTGTGGCGAAACATTGAAAGTTATGCTGCTGAATTCGAAGATGGCACCTGTAACGAAGCTACGTACACGATAGATACAAATGGAGAAGTGATAGTCTATAACACACAAGTGCTAAACCAGGCCTTAGATGACATCACAGGGCGCGCTGCCTTAGAGTACGATGACGGAAGTGCTAAATTGATCGTTACCTTTGAAGTTGGAGGATTCAATGGTGATTTTTTAATAACATTACAATACTTTTATACCGTCAACAGCCTATGATGGCACTGTATTACAATTACAAATTTCCAACAAAAAAATACACTACTTTATTCTTTCAGTTACTTCTACTTATTGGGTTCTCAGCACTGATTATGTTTCTTATTCATTGGTATACTCCTGTACGAATTTGGACAACAATTACATGAGAGGTAAGTTTTTATATTCTAGAATTTTATCACAACTCAAACGCAATAACTGCTTATGGTATCAAAATCCAGTAGTCCTTGAGAATTATGAAATACATAATATTAAGATTACAATAAAATGGTTTGTTATGTCTTTTAATTTTTTTATTTATAACGACTTTTATGAAAATCTCTGAGATGATCATTTTTAATAGTATATAGCTGGAAGCTGAGCCGTACTAGAGAACTCACACAAGCTTCAGTAGAAGCTATAGACGAAGCCATGAGCAGAGTCCGTGTGCTAAACCAGAGATTCTATACAAGGAGATTGCATTCGGATGATGATTGCTTCTATTATCCGGACCATGTCGAGGATCAACCAGTTACGTTCAGAGGAGTTTGTGACCAAACTATTCCAGTAGTACAAAACTTCAACGCTGAAAGAGTAAGTAACGATATTTTATCTACAAAAGTTGCCTTTTCAAAATTCATAATTTTTCTCACTTTTCTTTTGAATTTATATGACGAGAAATGAAAAAAAAGGCAATGAAAGTCTAAGTAGACTACCAAAATAAATTTCGTCCCTACATTTCAGTACATGGGCTTGTGGCACGAGATAGAGAGCTACCCGTCGGTGTTCCAAACGGGCACGTGCAACAACGCGCGGTACACGCTCACGGACGCCGGCGTCGAGGTGTACAACACGGGTCGTCGGCCAGCAATTGGACTACATCTACGGCTCGGCCGCGCTCGCGTCGCCCGACGACGGGCTCGGCAAGCTCGTCGTCTCTTTCCCCATTGCTGGGACCAACCGTAAGTAAAGGCTTTATTTTTAACTCATCATTTGATAACTCATCAATGCCCCTGTCACTTGCTAGATTCCTCCCAAAGACCCTATTCCAATAACACTTTATATGAACCTTTCTGCACGTTATTTTGTGATTACCTTTATAGACAAAAAAGATTTGCAGGTTTGCTCATATAAACATAACTTTCTTTTACTGTTTAGCTTATTAAATGTCAATTCCAAAAAAAATATTTCGTTATTTGAACTGATCTCATATTGGAGTTACTAGAACACTATGATATGATTTCTCACGACTTAAATTGTCGCAAAACCTAAAAGTTTACTTTGCAAATTTCGGTATATTTATAAATAATGTAGCTACTGACTTTTATCGAGTACATTATAAAATACTTTTTATCACACTTCATGTACATTTTACTCGATAGAAATACTTAATTGAGTTACGTTATCTTTAGTCACTCCCGAGTTAATCACTTTTACTAAACCTTTTATAAACCAATCTTGTGAACCAAAATAGACTTATGAACCAAATTAATAAAAACATGTCGCAGATTTTTCTATTAAGATGAAATTTTCTTACAGAAACAACACAAACAGATTATTGGGTCCTCGCTACAGATTATGATAACTACGCTTTGGTTTACACATGCGCTCAACTCGAAGATGATCGTAGAGGAGGTAATTTAGAAAGAATTGTGCAATTATAAAATTAAACAACTTCTTCTCCAAAATGTCTAATTTGTGTTATGATAAAAAACTGTTTTAAGATTTATACTATATATTAAAAAAATGTGATTTCTATTTACAGTTTGGTCTTGGAAACTGAGTAGAACAAAACAGTTATCGAACATAAACAATGCTATTATGAATGACATAATAGATTCTATACCCGTTCTGGACGAGAGATACTATCAAATCAGAGACCAGACTCCAGAGGGATGTTTCTTCTACCCTGAACCAGTTTTAGGTGAACCGGTCGTGTTTCCTGGACAATGTAATGAAAACATTGAAGCTGTTCCTGATTTCGACCTTAATAGGGTAAGATCATTTTTTTAATATTGTTATTACTATTGTATTATTTCGATCACTAACTAACCTATACAGCTCACTTCTTTTTGAGTTTGCAGGTGTATGGAGCGAAATTGCTGCTTATCCCTATGAGCGTGAAGGTGATTGTACTATTTTAGATCACACTAGTACATCGAACAACGCCTTCAGTCTCCGATGGGCGTCGGTTGTAAATGAGTTTCTGGACGCTTCAACATCTAATGTCGTTAGGACTGTAAATGACAATAGCGCCAAATTTGATGTTGATCTAGTCATAAACGGAATTGGTAAGGATGTGACTTTATTTAATTTTAGTGAAGTTCCGATATAAGTATCGATTATTAAATGTAAGCTTTGTTACAGCTACAACGATTCCATATTGGATTTTGGCTACTGATTATGATAACTACGCACTCGTTTACAGTTGTGTTAACATCGATGAAGATTGGAGAAGAGGTAAGTTGGAATTAATATGTATTCATAACAAATCGTTCTAAAAATCATAGGCGAATGAATGAAGTCGTAATAATTTATTTAAATTGTTTTTATTGATATCATCCATATGTAATATGCAATTGATAAGTTTGCTTTTGTTGATTTTTTTACTTCTTCAGACAAGCTATTATATCAAAATAATGACATTATTACATATAAATATTGACAATAATTTCAATTCGTTTAATATGTAAAAATGTACCGTACCATGTCATTTAACTATAGACTTTGTAGACTACTCATACATTTTTTCTTCAATTCGATATTGACAAAACCTTCACCTCTACCATGAGTTTATAAAACTTATTATATTCGCTAGCGTTGTAAATAAATAACTAATATGAAAATGTAGAGACGGTTCAGGCTCATACATAACGATTATCTTTACTAATAATATTTAATGAAAAATATTTACTCATCATCAAAATTCACACCACGGCACAAAAAATTATCTTACAGGAATTGTTAAATTGCAGAGCCCCTCCTGCTATTTTAGAAAACTTTCTGTTACTCTAAACATTTTGTAGTATAATTAAAGTAACTACTTTTTTATTTGGCTCAGTACGAAAAATAAAAAGGCAGTTACCTCATATAAGTATAAAAAGTGGGAAACGTCAGATTAGATCTCTCACTTGTCAAAAGCGATATTTACGAACACCACACGTGGATGCAGGCTCATTACAAATCCTATATACAACGCGACAGAAGCGGTATAACGGTGACTGAGATAGTTTCACTATACAAATTTTGACCTTTGACCTTTTTGCCTATTTGACAAAATTGCAAATTATACAGAAACAAAACATTTTTATGAATATCGCATAAGACAGCGATAAGGAGAGGCCTCCCTGAAGACACTAATTTAGGCAAGGGGTGGTGCATAAATACCTTATTTTTTGTAATTAATGTACCTACCCTCATTACTTATGTACTCTGCCATCTGCAAATCTACCAAATAGCATTAAATTTTTTTCATGGAGATATCACATCCACTTTTCTGCTTAAAAACTTAAATGCACTAAAGACTGATATTAAAAATTAGAAGTAATATTTTGTAAAGTTTAAACTTTTTTTACCAATCTATAATTGATTTTCTGTTTGTCAGTTCGAAGTTGGAAACTCAGTCGATCTCGCTCTGGATTATCGGCTGATGCTGAGAACGCGATAAATCAAGCAATGTCGTCTATCGAAGTATTGAGCAATGACTATTTTGAAACTACCGATCAATCGGACGATGCCTGTTTCTATTTGCCAGACTTGGCACCAGGAGAACCAGTAATCCTTAATGGACAATGTGATCTCACTATACCGGTTGAGATGAACTTTGATCCAAGTCGGGTAATTATTTTATAAATTTATTTTTTTATTTTCCAAAGCAGTTCGTCAACATTTTATTGTATCCATTTCTTTAGATTTTCTGTTATACAATCTTTTTAGTAAAACTCAAATGAAACTCCAAACTTGTAAAAGTTTAGTTTACTAACAGTTAAATTTTGTTTTACAAAAAAAAAAAAATAGTTTATTATGATGCGACGAAAGTGACGAGATTTATATATATGATGAATGATATACCATGTTGTATGGACAATAATAATTCTAACTTCCGGGAAATATGTTTATTTTACATTACAATTTTGTGATATGTGAGACTAATTTCTTTTGCAATTCAATTCTACTATTCACAAATGTTACAAAACCAAACCGTTAATGTGCATGTATCACATAAGCACTCTTGCATTGTGCTATATGTTTCAGTATGAAGGATTGTGGAGAAACATTGAAAGTTATGCGGCAGAGTTCGAAGATGGTACTTGCAATGAGGCCAATTACACCATAAACTCAAGCGGAGAAGTAATCGTCTATAATACCCAAGTTGTTAACCAAACTCTGGACGATATTTATGGACGAGCTACTTTACAATACAATGACGGCAGCGTCAAACTGCTCGTTACATTTGAAGTTGGGGGAATTAACGGTAAATTGTGTTATTATATTTCTAAGTATTAAGAGAACTACATTCTATATTGCTCTATTAATAAATTGCATTGACAATATATAATTGATAAGTTTGCTTTTGTTGATCTTTTTAACTTCTTCAAACAAGCTATCATATCAAAACAATAACATTATTACATATAAATATTGAAAACCATTTCATATGGGTCAACGTAAGGTATAGAAGCATCAATGCGATGACATTAAAAAAAATACTAATTTTTTTTTCTAATGAGAAATAAGACCCAAAAACTGTGGGACAAGCCTCTTACTGCGAAAGCTATTTGACTTTCATTCTAATCTACTTATTATGATTAGACAAACTATCATTATTTTCCTGTTTCAGTTACAAGCACATATTGGGTACTCAGGACCGATTACATCTCTTACTCCTTAGTATATTCCTGTTCCAACGTGGATGATTACACTATGCGAGGTAAAGTTATTACTTTAGAAACGTACCTAATGTTTGCCCTTATAAATACAACACATAGAAAAAATCTAATTGTGTACAACGGTATGAATTTTTGAAATTAACACGTATCTGCATTAGTATAATAATCAACAGATTTTGTGTATACAGAAACAGAAATTAAGTATTTGCCTAATATTATAATATTTACAAATTTATATTTATAAGGCTATATATTTTTTAAAGAAACAAATCATTTATTACTACTATGATTACTCGTAACAACCGTTATTATTTTTTTTTTGAATTGTCATCAATAATGAAGAACATCAATTGCAAGCGTTCTAGCAATACAGCTCTAAGTTCTCCAGTATCTAGTATGTGAGCCTTAGATACTCACGGACGTTACGTTCCACTTGATGTCAGTAATTTTAAGTTAATTAGATTCAGTTTAACTTACACTTATTTCAATACCGCCTAAGAATATGATATTTTTTTTTCATATACCTTGTACAAAGAACATCATTTGATTTTTTTATATCGACATCATTGATTAGTTGTATATTTACAGTGTACAGTTGGAAGCTGAGTCGCACACGAGAACTATCCAACTCCGCAATACAAGCTATGGATGAGGTTATTAGCAGAGTTCGCGTACTAAACGAACGATTCTACACGCGTAGATTACATTCAGATGAAGACTGTTTCTACTTTCCGGTCCCTGTGTACAACGAACCAGTCACTTTCAGAGGTTTATGTGACCAAAGCATCCAAGTGCAACAAAATTTCGACGCTGCTAGAGTTAGTATTGATTTTTAGAAGATATTTTCCGTTATCCAATTATTTGTATACCAATTCCCTTTGATGCGTTTTTGTTTTTACTGTAACTTTGACATGGATGAATGAAATCTACCCTGTTGCAGAGTTGTGAAAGCTTTCGGATGCAGTACGTTTTAATTAAATTTTCTGGGAATCTTTGGTACTGGTACAATTATCAATATTATACTAATGTGCATAATATTCATTGATTTAAACAGTAAAATAATGGCAGTACTTAGCTCAATAAAAAGTGATTAACCTAAAATATCAGAAATATACAAACCACACAATACGCCGGAACATAATATAAAAAGGCATACTAACGCTTTAGTTTTCACTGACCTACAGCTTCAAGTATATTTTTTCCAATCCGGTTGTATCTTAGGGTATTAACACTACTAAGAACACTGTGGTACTCTATCGATCTTTTCACTGAGAAATACAAAACTCCACTGAACGTAAGCATCACATAAAATTTTATCAGCAAATCGAGTAACTGCAGTGCATGCAGAGACCAAACTTTAGTAGACTCCATCAACTTTTGGGTTAAGCGTGATGGATTGGATGTCTGATTAAGCGAATAAAGCTAAGAGCGACTCTATCGATCTTTGTGGAGGAAGTTTGTCTAGGCGCTAAAATCAACTCAAAGCCTATAGGCATCAGTATGGACAGACTTGGTGCAAAAACAGCGCATGGAACGAAGATAGAGGTATCCCAAGACCCTAGAAAGTAAACCAGAAGTTCTTCTAACAGATTGACAACGAAATGTGTGAAGTTTTTAAAGAAACGTAAGAACAATGGTAACAAAATGACACCGGCTCGTGAAATTTTAAAATTAAGTTGAACAAATTGATTATCACAAGCTCCCATGCAAAGTCTTCTCTGAAGTCGGTCAACAATGAAGACCTTTATATACCAAATTTTTTACATTTGCAACCGGAATTTGGCCATTAAAACTTCTATTTATATAGTATTCAGGCTTTCTAATCTCTTATCCTTTGCGAAAAAATAAACTATACAGCTTCTTCACTTATACATACTGTACCGATTTTATCTGAAATGCACAAAAACCTGGATGATTTGACCGTATGAGGAACTCCGGAATACTACATTTTGCCAGCGGAGGTGGTATTGAGGCCTCCTTCATGCGGTGACAACTTCGGTGATGTAGTTACATGACATGGATGGCGTAGGAGAAAATATGTAAATAGATTTTTATTCTGAAATTTAGAAAGACAGGTGTAAGCAAAGCGAATTCCTCAGAAACTACAATATGCCAAATGTCACAGTATAGACTTCTCTTAGTGGAAGATACTAGCAACTCATTACTCGGAGCTGAGAGCTCTGAGTAAATCCAGATTTTACAATTTTAAAGCGACTCAATGTGAGATGAGTCAAGAGCTTTACCAAGAGCAGCAATCAATTACAAGTATATTATGCTTACGTACCCGCAATCAGCACGAAATTTATTTCAAAAAGATTTCACCAAAGATATAAAAGGAATCGAAGCTGAAGTAGTCGCCGAAATTGGCAAGCATCAAATCAAATCTAATTTTACAACACAACCACTACATCAATTAATTTAATGTTTCTGTTAGAGAAAGTTAATGCATTTGAATTTTCAGTTCAATTTAGCACAACATAATATGTTGTGCTAAATTGAACTATAGCAATAATTGTCCTAATATATGTTAGAAAATCTTGATGTTGTTCCAATGAATCTGGTATTCTATCAGCAACAGCATTAGAAATAAATTAGTAGTAGATGTAACTCCCATTTCGTAAACAGGTACCACAATTTTTATTATTTTACAAATATTCCCGGAGAATTTATTTCTTTCAAGCTTAATTTAACTGGTGGAATAACAATAACTTTATAATACCCATAAAATCCGGATTAATTAATCTTCTAGCTACCAGCGATCTGAGCAGATAATTATTTTACAAAATCAAAATCACTTTATATGAAAGTGAAAATAATTAAATTGACATGGCTGTACGATATTATTGCCATTTCATAGTGAAATTTCAGAATTGTTATCAAAAAGAAACAATACTTCATTGTTTTCGTTAAAATAATAGTGCTGAATCCTTATCTTCGATGCATCTATTCGCAAAAATAAAGACAAAATACTTTATTACGTTTCAATTTCGCACTCCAGTACATGGGCGTGTGGCACGAGATAGAGAGCTACCCGTCGGTGTTCCAAACGGGCACGTGCAACAACGCGCGGTACACGCTCACGGACGCCGGCGTGGAGGTGTACAACACGCAGGTCGTCGGCCAGCGGTTGGACTACATCTACGGCTCGGCCGCGCTCGCGTCGCCCGACGACGGGCTCGGCAAGCTCGTCGTCTCCTTCCCCCTCGCTGGGACCAACTGTGAGATATTTTGAATACACCTTAACACTTGCAGATTATTTTCATGTTTTATCATCATTTTTATCGCACCAAAAGCAGTTTGCAGAATTGTTTATTACAAGATTTTGCTAACGGTGACGTCCGCGTGGATATGTAATACGATGAATTTTTTCATCTTTTATATCAGACGAAATCTCTTTCCATTACGACACAGGCCCTAGCACTATTCTTGATTCCTAGCCCATCTTCCCCTCTCAATTTTCATCGATATCTCGCTCTTCAAATTAGTTAACCAACCACAAAATTTGTTAAAACTGTTATCCTTGAGAAATCATACATTTTTCAATTCTACTTCCCATGCCGTTTTATATTTCGATTCAGTTACCGGTTACGGTTTTAATCCGGATCACTTTTGGTGTCTTAGCTAACTATACCTAAACTATACGATGACGTGTGAAGTATTTTTAAAACTATTTAGTTATGTAAATTGATTTTACAAGTAGCTTTTCCCGCGTAGACTAAGCTTTCTCATTTATTCCGCTTATTGTGTTAGTGTGGCTTTTTTTTTGTTTATTATTTGAACATTTTCTCATATCTTATTCTGCAATAAAATGAAGAAGCCAGCTTTCTGAAAAAAATCATCATTGGCGTAAACGATTTACTCAATAAAATGTGACAATTATATAGTTACAAGAGACTTTTTTTTATTTCTTCCGTAGCGCCAGTCTCTTAAACAGATTTATATTAGTAGTAGCTATCGCGTCGCGGCTCCCACGTTGGCTTGTACACTGCCTGTAGTACGCTTTCTCTTACACCTTCGCTTTTGGTTTGTTCCAGTCTTTTTTTGTTGATAAATAAAATGAAATATAGTAGTTCATAATCATTCCTTCATAATTTCAAATTACTAACTAAATTAATAAGAGAAAACCGGAAATTTCATTGACATTAGTTAAATTGTAATAATTTTTTTAGTGAATTTTATTAGGCTATTCACGTAATCACAAAAATTAAGTACTCTATATCGATTTTTTAATATATAGGTGATTCAATTCTAACTGTGATTTTTAATGTCCTGTATTGTTTGTTCTGTTTGTTCTCACTGGTGAATAATTAATACTGGACACGATAATGATATTTAAATGATGCAATAAAAGTTTTCTCTCAGTGGCAATTTATATTATATAAAAATAATGTTTAAATATGTTTATAATTATCCAATTAACACAAAATTTTCTTTAATAGATTATTAACTATTTGCCAGTGAGAAAAAAACAGAACAAACAATGCAGAACATTAAAAATCACAGAACGGAATCACCCATATATAAATACATTTTATGGAAATCGTTCAAATTTTAATTTAAGATTTGTTAATCTCGCAAAACATAACCACGCAACAATAAGCTACTCGAAACACTCTTTCTTTACTAAGAAGAAAAACGAGTGTAAATATCATCGAAATCGGTCAAACTATAAGTTTGACCGATTTCGCTGATATTTTGTATAAGCTGTCTCTATACCAACTTCCTACTGATATCGATTAAACTATAAGGGTTTTAATAATTCTCACGAACCCTCAAAACTCATCGTAAGTACTTTAATTGGTTAACAACTATCACCATTTTAAATTTTATTAAAATTGATTAATCTATATGGGTTCTTAGTAATTCTCACGGAGCCCTAAAAATATATCGGATATCCCTTCTTAGGCTTTCGAGATACATAAAATAAATATCCTGTACATTTAACTCCCAGCTGTTTCCATCTTTTCATTTATTTACAGCTATCTCCATACAAAATTCTATTGAAATCATTTAAACTGTAAGGGTTCTTAGTAATTCCCACAGAGCCCTAACAAATTATCACACATTCTCTTATTGACTTTCAGCTTTGTCCGTACTAACGGCGAGTTGCACCAAAACCAAAAATGTATTTCGGTAACGTAATCCGCAATATATGATATGTATTGTATGGTCATGGGCAATCTGTCAGTTAATTTTACATTTACGAATTGCCTTTTTATTTTAAGTGTAACCGTGGTAACTTTTATTAAAATTGGTTAAATAAATTATAATCGTGTAAATAAATTATATGTAATATATAATTAAACCCCCGATAATTTTTATTATAGATATTCAATGTGAATATAGAACAAATTCTGACGTCTTTCATATAAGCTGATGACACTGCGTCCATTATATCCCTATTCTGCTCCTCGTCCTCGATTTCACCTTGACGTCAATCCCAATTCCGGTTCTGTCGCCAATTTCGATACTGGTTCCAAATTTAATTCAATTCTGATAGTTTATCCTACTTCAAAGGGTTTTCTAGTTTTTACGCAAGAACTCTAAATATTTCCTAGTTAAAAAGTAATCTAAATGTAATCCAGTAAGCTCCTCAACCGTCCAGTGAAAATCGAATCGTGATCAGTTTAGCTGTTCAGAAGATACTCAGAGCAAACAAACAAACAAAAAAATTTACATGGGTTCTTTTCTTTCATGCAAACCTTCTCCTAATACACTCACAAAAAAAAATCAGCCAAATTACAAATGAAAATATACAGTGCTTGAAATTTTATAACAATTCCTAGAAGTACAAATGAAGGCATGTCTTACAGGGACGACGGATACGGACTACTGGGTGCTCGGCACCGACTACGACAACTACGCTCTGGTGTACACGTGCGCCCAGATCGACGAAGACCGTCGAGGAGGTGAGTGTGAAGTCGAAGGGATAATACTTCAACTCCAAAATGGATAATATTTCAACTCTTGAATGGATAACTCGTGAAGACTCTGCTCTGAACCAAAACATATTTGGGAACCATTTCTCAAATACGTTTTGATTCAAGGTTAAATAAATTCAAAAATATGAATACAACCATTTGTATTCATATTATTGAACACTCAAGAACGTTATTTTTAGTATTGTGAAATACTTTTATTGTACGTAATAATTGATGATTAATTTAAATATGAAAAACACGGCGCCGTTGATTTTTAAAACGACTTTTCCCACTGTTTTTAAAACTCAAGTCATCTTCAAAAAATGCATTCAACATGTTATTTACCACTCAATAGTAAATAACATATTTAGTTTTAAATTCTGATTTTACCGGCCATATAAATTAATTTTGATAATGAAGAGAACTTTTTTCATACTTGATGTAAATAATTTTTGAACCTGATATTTGTAAAAAACATGGAAATAATTAAGTTATTTCTCTCTTGCTTTTAATAACCTCATAGATTATTACTTTTATTATTCTTTAATTTATATATTAAAAGAGAATTTTATTATTCATTTTTTTCTAATTATTAAGCGTTTTTAACATTTTTTGTATAAAACTATGAAGTAACATACATTCGATTTATAATGACAAATATTAATTAATTATTTTACGGGTGACTAAATTTGTTTAACGTAATTCATAAGAAAAAATTAAATAACAACCAATTTAACAACTGCATTTAGAAATAAGTCACCAAAGTGGTATATTGTTTTGTCAATGAATTTTCAAACGACGATAACATTTTAATATCGATATAATACATTTAAATATCAAACTTTAAAAAATAGACTTAAAGAAGTTTCTTGCAATTCTTCTTCTTCTTGATAATAATTAATATTCTATCAAAATGATTTTATTTAATATATAAATGCAACCTCCATTTTATTTTCTACGTCAAATCAAAATTTATTAATTTGCAGTTTGGTCTTGGAAACTAAGTAGAAGAAAACAACTAACCCAAGCAGAAAATGCCATAATGGATAACATAATTGCGTCCATACCGGTCCTTGACGACAGATACTACCAAACGAGAGATCAAACACCCGAAGGATGCTTCTTTTTCCCTGAACCGATATTGGGCCAACAAGTTGTATTCCCCGGCCAGTGCGATGAGAGCATCCAAGCTGTTCCTAATTTCGACATAAACAGAGTAAGTCTGATTTTTGAAGCCTGGTTTCGTAACGTGGTTAAATTGCAATGAAGTCATAACACTGTTATATTGTATTGAGCGGCAAAGTTATTCTGTTGTCTACTAACGGTGAGATGCCACACTCTCACATAATACATTTATGAAGTAACATTTTCCGCTATTTCGTTTCGTCCAGTGAGTGAGATGCCCCACTCCACTCGCCATCGCTGCACTTCTCCTCCGTTGGTCCCTTCTCCATCGAATGTCCTATTCCTACACAAGAGGCCGGCAATGAAGTAGTAATTCCTCTAGAGTTGTGAGTGTCCATGGGCTATGATGACCACTTACTCCCTGGTGGTTCGTTTGTATGTCTCTTGAAAATGCTAATAATAAAGTATTATCTTGGTGTTACACATTAACGGACATAAATCTATATTACATGCTAATCTATATATATATATAATGAAATTGTAACAAGCAGATGTCTATACTTTATAAATATTTAAAAAAAAACTTATATGGGGGGTTTTTATTAGAACAACAAAAGCCAAAACAACCGTTTATAGAATGAATGTCTATCTGTCTGTCTGCCGAACAACTTTTGATGAAGTTTTCACAGTTTCTTAGTTTGGGGCCCAACTTAACATACTATATTTCATATAATTCGATTGGGTAGAACCAGAGATACAGCTTGATCTCTCCGCAGTACTGCCTTTCATACATTAGGCAAGTCATTAAAATGGTCGTGTATGAAAAATATGAATAAATGCCACAAGCGCTTCTAAAATAGTCTAAATAATGTTGTCCTCAAAATCAATTGAATTTTTTTATTATAGTTATTAGTTTTACCTTTCACAAAGAAACGTACTGCGTCAAAAATTGACACGGTGTTCATTTAAATTAATACGTCAACACGATAAACGGAAAAAAGGGGATAATAAATGTAAAATATCTAATTTTTATTAATTTCAAATTTTATAATTTCTATTTACTAGTTTCATATCCAAGCCCTAAGTCATTTAACACCAACCTGAAGATGCATTTTTATGACGAAAGTTACGAATGCACGTTACTTAGAGCAAATTCGCGTTCAACTGCATAACAATCGACACGTTATCAAAATGCGGAATCTCTGATCAGTTCATTTCTTTGCAGTTCAGCGGAGTCTGGAGTGAGGTAGCGGCTTATCCCTACAACCGAAATGGGGAATGTCCATCCTTCGATTATTCGAGTACTTCTGCCAATAGTTTCGACATTAAACTGACGACAGTAGTGGACTATTTCCTTGATTCGATAACATCTGGTGCGATCAGAACATCAAACGACAACAGTGCCAAATTCGAAATCGAGATGATTAATCAAGACGGAACAGGTAGAAACTGAACGTTTGTTTCTTGTTGTAACATTATAATTGTAAATGCATGAATATTTCTACAAATTATATGTGCATTCTCTTCGCAGTCACTCGTATCCCCTATTGGATTCTCGCCACAGACTACGACAATTACGCTCTTGCCTATAGTTGTATTAACATCGACCAAGACTGGAGACAAGGTGAGGAAAAATAATTTTGAGTGTCAAATTAAATTCTTGATTATCTAAAGTGTTGTTCGTAAAACAAATAGAACTTTAACTTAATTTGACAGAAATACTGCAAGCGGTTTTTATTTGTAACTCGCTATCACAGACATAAAATTAATTCTTTCGTCTTTATTTATATCACTGTCAAACACGTTCTGGATTTTTGATCTATAGACGATTTCAATCGCAATTTCACTTTCGATTTTCAATCCAGTCCCTTCATCAATTCTGATTACATTCGAATCATTAAATGGAAACGCAAAAACATTTTTTGATGTATTGTTGTAGTAGCTATTTAAATGCCAAATATACAATGCAATTGAGATTGAACTCAAAATCATGATTTGTAGTGTGAGGATTTCACTCTTGATTTCACCACAAATCACCACTGACAACTTGATGTTTTATGGGATATTTAAGAAAGACAAGTTCCGTTAAACCTGTAATCATAAAGTAATAAGTAGGCAGTTTGAAAATAGTATCATTTAAATAAATCTGAGAGGTAATATTAAAATTGCTTGTTCGTATTGAGAACCACAATTTACCTAAGATTACATAATAACTTAATTTTCCATTGCAGTGTACAGTTGGAAGCTTAGTCGAGACAGATCGGGACTTAACTCCGAAGCAAACCAAGCCATAAATGAAGTTATATCATCGATCCAAGTTTTAGCCGACCAGTATTATGAGGATACAGATCAGTCAGATGACGCATGCTTCTTCCTCCCGGACGTGCCAGCAGGAGAGCCAGTAATCATCGACGGCCCTTGCGACCCCACTATTCCTGTAATGGAAAACTTCAATCCGATTCGCGTAAGTTAACAAAGACGCTACTTCGAAAAGCAATCAAAGAAACTCATAAGCATAATATGCATTTTTAAAAGTATTTTTCTAACTTATTATCTAAACCTCAAACTACACGATGTAAGCATTCTATAATCTCGATTATGTGGGGTAACATCAGGTACTAATATTAATGTTGTCGTTCAAATTACTTTATAGATTTGTTAAATTATTTTAAGAATGATCAGGCTATAAATAAACTGTTTATAAACAATCATTCTTTGGGCATGTTTATCTGAGCATATGTATATAAATGCTTTTTTTTTTTAATAAGTACCAATCGTTTTAAAAGCGATGCACATTAATTTGTTCAATTAATGCTGAAATATTAGGAGTTTTAAAAAAGATTAGTGACCGGCTCCGACTTCGCATGTGTAAATACAGAATAAGGTTTTTCATCTTATATTTTACAGTAATCCTTTTCTAAATTAGAACTTGATACTGAATTCCGATTGAATTACGGATTGGCCCCACTCCCGATCTTGCTTTCAAACCTGCTTCTTTCTCAGTCCACATCACACATAATTCATATTACTTACATATTATAAACTAACTGCATTAAGTTTCACTATATTTTTGTATGACGCTTTTGACGGTATTTATAGTATTAATAATCTTCTACTCAATCCAATTTTTTGGGTATGTTACAATAAAATAAATTATCAAACATTTCAGTATCAAGGTCTATGGAGATCGATCGAAAGCTATGCGTCAGAATTCGAAGGGGGCGCCTGCAACGAAGCCATCTACACTTTGGGCGTGGATGGCGTCGTCAACGTTTTCAACACGCAAGTCGTTGACCAAACCCTGGACACCATCTCGGGGACGGCCGTCCTGGACGGCGACGACGGCAGCGCCAGGCTCATCGTTTCGTTCCCTATCGGCGATACCAATGGTGAGGGACCTTAAACAGTGCAGAAAATTTTCACTGTGAATACAAACTGCATAAGTTGCATCTGTGTAGTGAACAGTCGGCGTATTGTTTATATCGCCGCTGGTACGGTTTTCTTTAATACTCATGAATGCTTACTTCTGTGATTCTTCCACGTTATCTTTTAACGATATGACGAAGTTGTTTTTGTGAATTGTAACGTCATCCAGCGTGGAATGGGGCTCGCAGTAGCGTAACTTATGGAGACAAGAAAAGATGGCATAAAGTTTCAGATAATAGAGACGATGTTTAAGTGCAGGGAAATTAAGTTTAATTTGTGATTTTCTTTATGTTTTATTTTTAACCCATAATTTTATTATTCTAATTAACTTGGTGTCATAAATACCTATTTAATGTGTAAAAATAACGAAATCACAGAAATAAAGTCACAAGTAATATTGCTTAATACTCAATGACGAAAGATGAGCGATATTTCTTAAATAAGTTATTAGTATAAGTTTATTAGTTAGTATATTATCAAATGTCGAATTTGAACAATAAAATACATTTAAAGGCAATATTGTCTTTAACAGTGGTAACAATTTCTTTTTCATTCTTTCAGTACTTCTTTTTTAACTTTGTCATTTTCCTTATGGCATAGTTCATTTTTCAGTCTTTTCTCCATAGGTTTTTATTAAATTATCGTTTATTTAAAAAATCGTATAATTTTCAGTTTTAGGCGTATCCATGGACATTAAGTCGATTTATCTATCTGTATGTCCGCCTACTATATATTACACTTTTATGGCTCAATAACCGTTCGGAAGACTTGTATAACTTTTTCTTTAGTATAGAAATACGTTACTTGAGCAAGTTTTAATATATATTTGTTTATATTAAGTAGTCTAGAGTATTAGCAGTAACAATTCTAGTTCATTGTGATCGTGAAGATAAATCATGGCTAAGCGCAAGCGCACTACGGAGTGGCTATATGCAGCATTTCATGTTTAGATTGATGTGTGTGAGTGTTCTACGCATGTAATAATATGCTATAATTAATAATGCATAATGCCCTACAACTCTACCCACATGGATTTCAATAAAATTTACTAAACGGATAGAGCATATCGACGCCTAAAACGTAAGTCTGTTTGTTTGTCTATGCAAAATATAAGCTAATGCATATCTGCCCGTCTGTTTATAAATATGAGCTATATATTATAATGATAAGTTATGTTCAAGTTCTAGAAAAAATATTTGAAACGTCACTTTTTAATTATATTTTGGCGGCTATGTTTGTTTTCCACTTCACTCACTCTCTCTCTCTCTCTCATTCTTTATCTCTATTCTCTATTTAGAGGCTTAAAGGAACAGAGTTAAGGACTGAGAGAGAGAGGACTGAGTAGAGGAGGAAGAGAAAGAGATATGAGGTGAGAGGATTATGAATAGAGAAAGCGAATGTGCCGCGAACAAAAGCGAGACGGTGATCGAGAGAGAGAAAAAGATACGAGAGAGGAAAGAAGATGAATTGAAATCGGTAATAGGATCAGAATCAGAATCGGTAATGGATCAAGATCGGAATTAGAGTCTAGGTTTTAATAAAGACTAAAATATCAAACAAGATTGTAGACGGAGCCATGAGAAAAAGCTAATGTTTCACTTAAAATAAATCCTAATTTTACTACTATTACTTAATAAATTATAATTAATTTGTAATACTATTTTTTCTCTTAGAAACCACACAATCTAATTATTGGATACTGGACACAGACTACGACTCGTATTCTCTGGTGTATTCCTGCGCCAACTTACCTGACGGCAACAGAAGAGGTAAATTTATTTCAAAATTTCTGGCTTAATTATTAGTTAAACTCCGTATATAATTATATCGAAATTCCTATGATTGTGTTATATAATAATCAAAAACAAATACAGACGATAAATAATAGTGTTAACGTTAGTTATTATTTATTTATTATCTATTAATATTTATAGAAAAAGCGTCTAAAGTTTTCACCTGGTATAAAACATTAGGACTAATTTTGAACGATCAGAATATCGATCAATAGAATTTTTTTTTTTTATATAGTAGAATCATTTTATGACATTTCTTATCGGAAAAGATTTCAATAAACTCTAAATTATATTAGCAATTTAGTACATCTAACATTTTTCCTGCAGTCTACAGTTGGAAGCTCAGCCGCGAAAGAGAGCTATCGGTTGAGTCGACTCAAGCTATAAACGAAGTGATCGGCAGGGTCCGTGAGCTGAATGAGAGGTTTTATATACAAAGGATACACTCCGATGATGATTGCTTCTTCTATCCGGAACCGGTGCCCGGAGAACCTGTAGTCTTCAGGGGACAATGTGATGAAAACATCCAAGTGCTGCAGAATTTGGATGTCGGTAGAGTAAGTATATTTTAATTCATATTACTTGAAATTAGACCGTTTCTTTTTATTCCATTATTTCAATAATTAGCTTATATACTTTATATATAAGCTAAGCTCCTCGCATGGAATTTATATCTGTCCAAGTTAATAAAAATTATGTATTAATTGATTATATATTTAAATTTCTATTCGAAATCCACGCTATACAAATATACATACATATAAATAAGTTATATAAGTGTGTTAAATTTGAAGTCCATGAGAAAAACAGCCCTGACATTTCTGCAAAGAAATAAACACCGAATTTTAACATTTTTTAAGTAAAAAAATCTAAAACTTAAACATTGTTGATGTAGTTTTAATATATGTCATTTTAGCAATATTAATTCCCTAAATTAACTCATAATCTACATTATAACCGTTTGATTCAGAAAGAGAAATGAGTACATTCTATGTTTTGCAAATCGCTTGATATTAGATTATATATAGAATTTATTTAAAAAGAATATATCTTGGTAATATTTTTAAACGCGAATGTTTACTAATACTTTTATAAAACTTTTCGTCCATTATCAGTACTTGGGTACGTGGTACGACGTCGAGAGCTACCCACAACCATTCCAGCAGGGAACATGCCCCATAGCCTACTACAGCGCTGGCGAAGAAGGCGTTGACGTGTACAACACACAAGTCGTTGCACAGCAACTAGACGAGATCAGAGGTACCGCCGTACCGGCTAGCGGTGATGGCGAAGGAAAACTGATTGTATCATTCCCAATTGCAGGAACTAATTGTGAGTAAACCCTCTTATAAAAATCCATAAGGTCCCTATCTAAAGAGTACCTGATTCTAAATTCTTGTTCACGTACTTTCAGTCACAACAGAGTCGGACTATTGGATTTTGGACACTGATTATGACAATTACGCTTTGGTGTATTCGTGCCGAAACCTGGATGGAGACGAACGTGTTGGTAAGTCAGTAGATCACTGATCTCTAAAGCTATAATATCCAGTATTCAGGTTGCATTCTACATGTAATTGTACTATAAAAGCGCTTACAAACTTAGACTAATATTATGTAACTATTCTGAAGTTGCGAAAAGTTTTTCAACTTTGCTAATGCAAGCTTAAAATATAAAGCAGTACAGACGTGAAATACGTATGTTGAAGACAATACGGACGTCAAATGCATACCTATATTGAAATTTATTTAGATCTATAGAATTTTGATCTTTATATCTATAGAAATCGAGATTAATATGTAGCTTTTTTTTTTTAGTATCATCATGGAAACTAAGCAGAACACCTACTCTGGATGCCAGCTCTACATCGATCATTAACGGTATTATGGACACCATTCCGGTTCTAAGGCAACAGTATTACGAAGAAAGAGGCCACACAGAAGAAGACTGTTTCTTCTACCCCGACAATAATGGAGAGCCCGTAGTTCTAGAAGGACAGTGCGAAACTGAGGACGAAATTCAAATCGTTACTGACTTCAATCCAAGTCTAGTGAGTATCAAAAAATTCCAACTCAAGTTCAATATCAGTCATAATTTGTATAACGTTTCACTGCTGGCACAGAACTTATCTAAGATCTGGATTGAGCCGTAAATCCTATATTGGTCCACTGTGTATTGGCGATTTAACAGATCTTTAAAAATTCTAATAACATTCTTCGACATCCTGTGTTATCACATAAATTTCATCATTGTCAAAGGGAGTCAAAATTTATATTTTCAAGCTGCTCATGAATTAGAAAAAAAATTAAGTACTGCTGCAGTACTTAATTACGCTCATTGTGCAATTTGAAATGTAATTTTGATTTAATTTCCGAAATATTCAATTTTATTATTGATATTTAATAAAAGCATTCAATTAGCTATAAGCCACTTGACATAAGTGAAAATTTATTTTAGGCGAACGGAGTATTTCATCCATCTATACATGTGCATGGTTTATCAATACACAATTAATATAGAAACTACGTCAAGCAATTCGAAACAATTGAATATCCGACCTAAGAAAAAAAAATGTTTATCCTACTTTTTTATTACTAATTCCCATTTATTACTAATTACCTTTATCTATTTTTCCTCTTGACAAAACAGATTCGTCTATCATTATCAATCCTTTGACCGATGATACCCTGATCCTGTCTTATACGATGATCTTGCGCACAGTTCGCCGGCACCTGGCGGGAAATAGCACGGTTCCCGTTCGAGCATCAGACCGGCCAGTGCGCTAACGGAGGTTACGAATACAACGCCGCCACCAACACGTTCAGCATGACACACACCATCGTGCACGACGAGAGGATGTCGACAGTCCTGGGCGAAGCTCAGGTTGCCAGCGGCAATAGGGGAATATTGATTTCTACATTCCCCAATGAAAACGGGGGTGAGTTCTCTTTATTTATAAAAACTTGTAAATACTCTTCGATACATGTAGCTGATTGTAAGTCCTATAAATTTAAGTTTTTTGCGTTCATTACAATATTTCAGATTTTTCCGCGGCTTCATCTGTATAGACACAAAACGATGGAAAAATTTTTTTTTGTAGTTTCGGAGTGGTCATAAAATTGTATTTTTTTTTTTGTATAGTATTTGCGTAAGATTCGTTCTTATTGAGCGTCTATGTCCCAAAAATAGTAACAATGCCAAAGTACAAGCCAATCGGACCTATAGTTTCGAAGATCTAGTGATGAGTCAGTCAGTAGTGTTTCTCTTATATGTATATATACATATATACATATACATATATATATATATATATATATATATATATATATATATATATATGTATGTATGTATATGTATATATATAAGAGATAGGTATTTATATAAAATTTATTTATACAAAGACCAGATTTTAATATACAAATATTTTTCTTATATTTTATCCAACGTATCTTCAACATTACTGAGTTCTTCAAGGTTCTGTAAATGATAAGATATAAAGTAGAGGCGTGTAGAAGTCAACAATGCTGTTGATAGGTTGGCAATAAAATATTACGTACGCCGCGCCGGCCACGCGACCTAGGGGCCGGGTTATGTGGGATTTTTAACCACTAAAACCACTCCCTCGGGGTGGCACTAACGTAAAGCTTATGTGTCCGGCGCGGAGGTAATATGCTTAGACGGGCGGGTGAAGCGAACAACAAAGTTTGGGGACTTAACGTCACGTGGGAAAATAATAATTGATGATTGACCAGGCTTACCGGCCCGGTATGGGATGAAAAGAGAGATAAATTTTAATCGTGTCAAAAATTGCTACTTTTGATCACCTTCACGAGTAAAAGGTGTACGCATATGTGTGCGTTTGTGGAACAATAATAATCTAATTATTAAACAAAAAACAGCTCAAAATTCGTTTAATGACAGATAATAATTTCTTCCGAATCTACAATTATTGAAAAATAGCAGAAATGCAATACAAGGATTCGTTTTTTTTTATTCTAATTATTAAACCCGTTTTCTTCACCCACCTCGGCACGTGTAAATTTTACTCGGAGAAATTAAATTCTATCATCATAGTTTCCGATGAAATTTGACGAGCAAAATTTTTAGTGAAAGAGGACGTCTCCTGTGTACGCCTAACAGAATGCAGACCTAGTTATTTTCTTTATGTGTTTTAGAATAAGTCAGCATTAGCTTCTTGGATGCGCGTGATTAAAAGGATTATGTTTCTCTTACAGAACCCGTACAAAGCACGTATTACATTCTGGCGACGGATTACACGGAATACGCGCTAATTTACAGCTGTGTCAATCTCGACGCAACCTATAAGAAAGGTAAAACTAAAATGCATTTGTTTAGTTTTCTGTTAGATCCAAAACTATCTAATTACAATTATCTCTTGGTCCGTTTTAAGATGTACAACATTATAATGTAGTATTATATTTTCATCTGCTTTTATAACCGAAGATATTTAACTAAAATTTATTGGCAACGTTCCAAAAAATATTGAAATTAAATAGGATTATTCCATTATAATTATTTTATGATCTAAATTATTTCACTACACTAATGAAAAATATGTAAGCTGTCAAAAAGGATAAGGAATTTTTATGATGTCTGTATTCCACTTTTTCTGTTACTGTTTTACATAACAAAATTACAGTCTTATTAATTTTATTATCTTCATGAAATTTATAACTTATATTAGCAAATCCTTGTACTACCAAAAATTCGAAACTCATGTACAAGTCAACAAACCACTGTTCGCACACGCACATAAGTGCATTTATGAGTGCATGCCCATTATTTGGGGCCATCACAAACAGCAAACTTCGAAATTTTCTACAGAAAACAAGTTCGCAACATGACATTTCGGGGTTGCTTATCCTTGTTTTCCTCCAGTTTACAGCTGGAAACTCGGACGGGGCACGGCGCTATCCGGACAGGCGAACGAGGCAATAGACTCCATAGTCTCCAGCCAGATGTCGCTCTTCGAGGGCTACTACGAGTACACGGACCAGAGCGACGACGCCTGCTTCCACTACCCTGAGTTCGTTGACCCACCTTTCATAGAACTGCCGGGTCTATGCGACGGGACGATTCGGGCTAAGCCCGACTTCGACTTTGCAGCGGTAAATAAATTTTAAGCGAAATTCTGTCAACTTTTTTAAGGTTCCGTAGGTCCGAATAAAAAACCAGACCCTTACAGGGTCACTCGTGTGTTTTTTTGGCCGGCTGTCAGAGTCGATTTTTCCCGAATCTACCAGACCGATTAGGTTGAAAAGTCCGTACGTGTACGAATTTCTGTGACCCGAATACGGATGTGCCACTCAAATAAGTCATTTTCGAATATGGAGGTGACTTTTAGGGGGGTAAATTATAACATATAAAAAAAATTGAAAACTGTTTCGTGTCACGTACAAACAAGAAGGCTTATTATGAATGTTTTAGTCTTAAATATATTTTTTTTATATTTCATAATTTAAAATACATATAGCTTTATATAGGAAAATAGATAAAAATTAATCATTCCCTTTTATCTTTGCAACTACTGAATCTAAAATTTTGAAAATAATAAAGTAAATAATTGTTTATAGGAAACTCCATGATCTTCAAATAACATGTTAAATTTCCCAACATTATGCATATAGATGTCATTAACAATGATTTTAGTTACCACAAACCTTTTGGGACAGAAGAAATACATATTAAATAACATATTTGTCGCATGGAACCCTATTCACTCGAGTTCAACTCGCACTTATGCGAGTCTTTTATTTATGTAAATTACTTGCTACACCACAACATGTAGGGCATATTATTTTCCTGTAAAAAAAAAAATATCGTTAAAGAGAAAAATTGATTTACGTGAATTTAATATAAATATTCAATGATAAATTTTTTATCCAAATCACGTTGAACTTATTTACATAACTTATAAAAATAATTGATTGTGGCCGAGTCTTATTAAATCAGGTTTCAATTTTAAAAATAATTTACCAAATTTAAGAGCTTTTACAACATTCTTTTACAATTTCAAAATTATACTAAGCGTATCAAATAGAATACTCTGAATGATACTAAATATTCTAAACATGTATATAACTTTTAACAGTATTTAGGTCTGTGGCACGAAGTCGCCCGTTTTCCACAACCATTCCAAGTCGGGGAGTGCGCACGCGCAGATTACTCTCTTGTGGGAGACGTCATCGACGTGGTCAACACTGTCGTTGACCAACAGCAACTTGAAACGGTATTAGGAACTGCGACAATAGTACCCACAGAAGACAACAGTGGACTCCTTGAAGTCACATTCATCGTCAACGGCGGTAACTATTCCTTCTGTGTTGCTACTGTTTTATTATTTTCATTTTTTAATATATGTATATATTCACAACAAGGAAATTATAAATCATTATAATTTTCAGTAACATCTTGAACCTAATTATAAGCAATATATATAGTAGTCTAAAAATAATAAGTGCCTCTTAATGCGCTTATTTAAATTTCGATAGCACTTTTTTTTTCTTTTCTTAATTTAGCAGTGTTGTAATTTTTATACAATTAATAAAACATACGGGACGTTATTTCTTCTTTGGCAAACTAACTTGGTTCGTGACTTCATCCGAATACGTAATAATATCATCATGTATTTCACGCCTGCGTTACCTGATATTGACACAAATTTATATATTTTTTAAATAACATAATCAATTTAAATCCCAATTAGTCTTAATAATAATCTTCGTTCAGAGATTAAGATTGATGCGTTCCTCTATCGTGAGTTAATGTTAATACAGATTAATGGTATAGACGTCACAGCATCACTTTTTGTTAGAGCATTTGAATACTAACCATAACCAAATTCACCAATTCATTTTTAACTTAACTCAATTTTAACCATTCAGTCGGGAGTGTACTTCAAGCCGTCGGTTCGAAGCGTTGACATTGTATTGGAAACATCGGTCGTTAGTGATTCCCAATTGATACTGAGCCGGCGCAAAAGACTCGAGTTCTGAGTTGCTCAGTCTGAAACAAAAGAATGTGGCGGGGTATATCCCTCCGAAATGAGATGATACAAACTTGATGTATTGACTCAAATCGAATATTCTATTTCAGTTCCGAACGTTGCCAACTACTACGTCTTGGAGACCGACTATACGAATTTCGCTTTAGTCTACAGCTGCCGTAACACCGACACCAACAGCAGAATCGGTAAGAATCTTCTACCAATGCTCTTAATGGTATCAATTGGTACTTACTTTTAGAGTATATAAGACACTCTAATAACAGCCCTGTGGCTAAAGACTACTGTTTATCCGATGATTATCAATATCAACCGAGACTGAATAGCTATTTCATTCATTTTACCTATATTATAACTACAAATTTTGAAGCTTCAACCTTCAACATCTCTATTCGTGATATAGGCGAATGGAATAAAACATTGAATGAATGTAATAAAATATCCACAATTTTATATCGATGTTTTTTTTTCGCAGTATCCAGTTGGAAACTAAGCAGACAGCGAAACTACGACTCCCAATTCGACGCCATCATGGATCCAATAATTGAAAACACTCAAGGCCTATTGGAAGACTATTACATATACTCCGACCAATCCGATGAAGCTTGCTTCTATATACCAGAATTGGATCCTAATCAACCGGTTCTCTTTAGAGGGCAATGCGATGAGAGCTTAACCGGTGTTCCAAACTTCAATATGCAACAGGTTTGCGGCTTTCAATTGATATCTAATTCCGTCTCGAATACATTTTTTCAAATTATAACAGAGATTAGAATCTTCTAAGCTTCCTTAGAAGCTTCTCGCTTGTAAAGAAGTAAGACTTTTAAAGTGAAAAAAATGTAGTTTCTAATTATTTTTGTCCCTTTAATGCGTCGGGGGGTCTTAAATAAAATATTATATGCAATAGTTATAAGTCAGCTGAACTTAAAAAAAAAATTGTTTGTTACAACACTTACGTAATCTAAATATAAAAAATTTAAATTATAGGATGGTGGAAATGAAATCGATCGAAGCACATAGTTTACAAGAAATGTGAATACTTTCTGGTGTATACTGTGAGTGCGAGTACATTGCGATGAGTACATTGCGATAATATTTTGTACGAACTTTTGTACGAACTATCAATGTTATCGGAATAAGACAGATTATTTGTTTTTGGTAAATGGAAAAGTAATGGACAAATACATTACTCACTGAAATTTGGCTAATCTAAGATATCTTCAAATAGATGTAAAATTTTAGAAAATCCAAATGTGCACGCATCATTTTTTCTTTTCAACTTAATACATATATAATATTTTATAATAAATATTAATGAATGTTAAATGAAACGTTTCGATATTACAATAATTTTCTAAATTCCACGCTTCTAAAAATCCTTAATTTATTTTGTAAAAATTTACCATAAAACAAAAAATATATAATGAATGCTATCAATATTAATATTTTAAAGTAAAAATAAAATTACCATCTATTAGAACCCAATCTCTCGAAACAGATAGTACGAAGAAATATATTTACAGCCATTTTCGATGGAAAACTACTTGCGTTAATTCTAAAGCAGCTAATAAAAAATTTGTTTAAATTAATTAATATTTTCACAAGTAATGGTATTTTTAAGTTCTGCAAAGCTGATTGACGAGATCAGTTTTGTAAACTATTTTGATGTTTTTTCGTTTGTTCACATCAAATCGTCTTTCGAAGCTGATACAATTACTTTTCACTTAATCACGTGCACACAATGATACGAAAATTTACCCTTTTCGCGTACTAACGAGAGTACAGCGGCAGAAATAGTTGCTGGCTAGAGGTGAAAGAAATTTTTCTATCATAAAGCACTTTCGAATGGCACGCATTATGAATCATGCAATATCCAGAACACGTGGGACAGACTGGAATAGTTTGATCTTCACAGAAACAAAGCTTCAAGCACATTTGATCCATTTTTTATAAGACAGCCCTTGCTACAATTAATTTTTTGGACAAACAAAATTTTCAATGCAATTTAAGGAAAAGTCTATTATACGTACATAATTGTTATTTATTACACTTGATCCATTTGTTCAATTTATTGTTTCGTTTCAACAACACAAGATTATATAATTTTTTACATCCATTCTAAAAAGTAGTTCACCGCTTAGTATGGTGATTATTCCAGGAGAGTTTATTTATTTTAAGTCTCATGTAACTAATGAAGATAATAACCCGCAAATTGCTGTAAGATCCAAATAAGATAATTATCTAGTTACCAAAGACTATAATCTTTATTGAAAACAGCAATGTTATCTTTATTTTTGATGTGAGAAGTAAAACAAAAGTGTTAACGTGTTTTTAAAAAGAAAACTATTCAAATAAAAATATAAATTAACAATATATTTTATAATTTATGAAAATATGTGATCATTGTCGATATGTTGCTAATACTAGGCGGCACTAATGTCATGCGCAATAATACATGTAATAATTGTAAAAGATAAGCCAAGTCTTCAATTCTGTTTAAATTCGTATTTTTTATTGTTACATCATGTTGTAATTTGGTCTTGTTATTTTACTGTTCAACTTCGTCACTTTTAGCGACTTATTCTGTTTACCTAACACTCAGCTGACGCATTTAGGAATCAAAATAATTAAAAAATAGCATTTTTTTTTTAATTTTCATAGGTTCAGTTTATACGTCGGGGATTTTGAAAATGCTGAATTTATATTAAATTTGTAGGTTTATAAACTGTAGTGCTACAATAATCGTTGTAAATATAAAACAGTTCCGTTTGAAATCAATTCATAATTTTCTGTATCTATGATTATAAGACGCGATGGATAGAGTTGGTGCAGAATTGGCAATGTCAAATTTTGTTAACCAAAGAGAATAATTGATTAAAATTAGCAGTACACTAGTACTAAATTAGTGCACCGATTTTTTTTTAATTTGATGAACGTAATCTTTCTTAAAGTTCCAAAATCATAATTGTTCACTTACGCCCACTATTTGAAGTACTTTACCATTTGAGTGTAGGTTCAAGAAGAATATCAGCCGACAGAACGTGTAATAATACAATTGATAACAACATTTCAGTACCTGGGCTGGTGGCATGAGATAGAGCATTACCCTTACGGCTTCCCTGTCGGCACCTGTTTGAGTACCCGTTACCAGGTCAGCGGAAATCAGTTCTCAGCTGTGCACACGAGCGTCACCGGCCTTACAGCTGACGTGACCACCACACCAGTTCAAGTGTCCGCCGCGTACCCAGGAAGACTTAGGAAAACTTTATCTGATGGACAAGTTGTTGGCAAGTATCTTATAATTCTTGCTGTTATACAATTTTTATAGAATAATATGAAACTGTTTCATAATTTCCAGGAGCATATATGGAATCGTAATTTAATGTGACGTCCGCATATCATTATTGGAATGTACTAAAACTTTTGGATTGTGCAATTTACAGATATGTGGGTATTGGCTACAGATTACGACAGCTACTCCCTCATTTACTACTGCCAGAATGTGGAAGATGATAAACGTTTAGGTAATATCAATTACTCCAAATACCTAAACACTAAAATTTATTAGATGCCTAATATGGAACTACTTATTCGGTTGCAGTCTGGAGCGCTAAACACAGCAAAGTCAGAGAGTTAAATGCTAACGCCGTGGCTGCCATAAACGAGACTATGGAACAACACAACGTGCTGGTGAACAGCCTCTACGTGCCCGTCGACCAATCTGTTTCCGCCTGTTTCCATTACCCAGATCAAACGACCGATGAGATCATTTTACCCGGACAGTGTGACACAAATATTCCTGTTTTATCTTCAGTAGACAATCTACGGGTCAGTACTCACTTCAGGGAGTTCTTTTGTATGTTATATTATGTATATAACTATATTGTTATATAATCTAATATATTATCTAAACGACTTGCAAAACCTAAAAACCATACCTAAATGAAAGTTAAATACCTAATAGTCGAATATATATAAATATTTTATTAGTTCAAATGAAGACGCATCTTCGCTGTATAATTTTGGACGAAATAATCGATTGCTACTTTTTCTATATTTTAAATATTTGTCAACGATTGAATATTTGAAAATGGAACTCGCTTTTTCAGATCACAGGAATTTGGTACCAAATCGAGAAATACCCTGATGGCACCCAGGGTGGAACTTGCGTGGGTACCCGTTTCACAGAAATCACCGATAATTCTAATACACTGCAAGTTTTATATTGGGAGGTACAAGACGGTGAGCTGGTGACCAGCGATGGAACAGCCACAATACCGGCGGACGGCAGCGGCAGACTTACTTTTACGATGACTGTTCCTGGAACGAATGGTATATCCTTTTTGTTTTACTCAATAATTGATCTAGAAATAAAGATTATTTATAAATTTGTGTTTGTCTGTAGAGTAAAAAATAAATAAACAAGTAATATATAGGCTGTATCAGGAATTTAACCTTAGTACGAAAAAATTATTGTGCAAGCTAGAGAATATAGAATAATACAGTAATATATACATATATAAGTAAACAAACAAGTGCCTACACCCAAGTAATATTTATTTATACGTTTTTTCACATTTTGTTCAATGATATTCTTATATTATGATTTGTATATAATATCACAACCATAAGCATTAAAGTATCACTACTACTATAACATCGAGTGCGCTGTCAAATGCGACCAGTTCCGTTCTAATCGATCAATGTATTGCTGAGTAATCACTAAATAAACACAATGCGCGATGGTAAATTTAGTTTCAAATGCGTCGTGCTGCGGGCGATTACAGCGCCATTTGCGATAGAAACGTGCACACCCACTAATGGCTTCTAGCATCGAAATAATGTTTATAAAATAACGCCGGTAAGTGCTATACTTCCAAACTAATAAATGATCATGTCATGACGTAGTTCGTATCATTTGGTTTTCGTAAGTGACCGTCTACTGACCGAAATGAAAAGACGTTTCACGTCAAAAGAAATGTTTTTATACTAAGATAGCTTTGATTTTTTATTGCAAATAGAATTCCTCTCTATATAAATAACAAAGTAACAAAACGACTTAAAAGATACAGTGCCTAGAATGGAAAAAATAAAAACTAAATAGCAATTGATAAAATCAATCTACAAAGCCAAAAATTTTGTCCAAAAAAAACTAGAACATATTAAAAGAAAGACAAACTGTAACCGGCCGAAACCGAAAAGCTTTCATGAGACAATTATAAATGTAAATGAACCGAAATTTGTAAGAGTAGTTAAGTAGCGGTCTGAGATAGATGAAGGAGAAATGAGAGTGGAGAAAAGAAGAAAAGTGGGAGCAAGATGGAGTAAGATAGAAAAGGAGTCGATTTAAGATCAACAATGGGACCAAGATGAGAATTGGTAATGGAATCGACATAAAGTTTAACATCAGGGATTTAATGAAGATCAAGTTTATCCACACGAGCCGCGGGCACAAGCTAATTAAACATTAAGTCAGAGATTACTGCTTAATAAATTTAATAATGATCAATGAGTAATGATAATACCCCCTTTGAACTTGTTGAATTTCGTGTGGTAAATAAACAATATATATCTACCTTTCCTTTTTCCACAGACACAGCTACGAGGCAAGTGTACATTCTTGATGTGGAGTACGCCAGCCACATCCTTCTGTACAGCTGTAGTAACATCAATGAATTTCAGCGTGTCGGTAAGTATATTTTACGTCAATAATGAAATCAATTCTTTTAAAGTGCTTTCGATGACTAAACTAGCTAGCGAGCCACAAGAGAATCGGTGGTCATCACTGTCCATTGACACACGCAACCAAAGAGTCACCAGTGTGTTGCCAGCCTTTTGGAATGGAATATGTGATGGAAGGGGATTGGGGAAGGATGAGGAGGAGGAAAGGTGATAGAGGAGGAATGTTCCATTTTTGGAAGGACTTGGAAAATTTAAATTCGTTTTCCATTGCTACGGTTCTTTATCATCTCATTGACGTCGGAAAACCCCTCTTGGCCCTTGACCTTCATCACCTTTACTTGCATTTGCCCGTGCGACTAGTATTGCATGTACTTGTCAAATTTTATCATTTCAATTTATATCCATTGATACTGTACAAGATCGAATACTTAATATAATGGGCAAATTCTATTAATAAAATAAATTTAGACATATGGAAAATAGTGATTAAATTTCACCAATTTTTTTTTTAACGCGCGAACTTCCGGAATCGAATTTCTGTCAGGCATCATGTCATTATAGTGTAGCCTTTCGCCATTAGAATAAAAGATATTCTCCAATATCAAACTAGTGCAATCTGTCAAATGTCATCCATTACAAAAAAAAAAGGTAACCGAAATTTCTTACTTTTAATTTATAGTTTTCAACTTCATATACATTTCTATATTGTTTCGAAATGCATTTGATGATTTTAAAATAAGTTGGCACACTAAGATTTAAGCATATAATTTTTTTTTGGCAATGAAAATCGCAACATACGGAAATCTATACGTTATGACTTTATCTGCAAAAGAGGTTATAATGAAAGGTGGTTATAATAAAGGGCCTTAGAAATTTAATAGGCACGTAAAGTGGATGCATAAGTGTGAGACAGCTCGAGGATAGGAATCAGGAATTGTAACACTGTCTCTGAAATCCCATAAAGCTTTCGTTGCTCGCGGCGTACCTTTATCCGATCTGCCGGGAACTCCCTTGTCCTTAGGACGTACAACTAGGTGGAATACTCATACACACCAAAGTTCACAGTAAGCAATAAGTTTACACACCCGCGATTCTCCGGCGAAACAGGCAGAATTTTGTCGAATGAATAGCATATATCTATAATAAATTATTTTACAGCGGTCAGCGGTATTTCTTCCTTCTAGTGAAAAGAAAAGATTTAACGATATCAACCGCTGCGCTTAAAAATCCATTCCACGGTTCGGGTAGGAGACTGCAAATCCTCGACCTACGAGTGGTAAAGGGATGAAAGAAAGGATGTAGTACACGCTTATTTGAAAGTGGCGCGAACAAAAGGACATAAACAATAAAAATTTAAAAAAAATATATTTTATTATTGTGTGTATATATATTTTGTTATTGTGTGTATTTTATCGCGTTATTCTAGATTAACGATAATGAAATCTGTACAAGAGTATATCCTTCAATTTCAGTGCGCAGTTGGAAACTGAGTAGGACGAGACACCTGTCGGCCGACTCCCAAACGGCAATAAACGCGGTCATAGCGACAAGAGAAGAACTGTATCCCCCGTACTTCAACGAGATAGACCAGGACGAAGAATGTTTAGAACCTGACGCCGCCTTCATTGTCAAGAGTAGCCTAATAGTTATATTTACTTGTTTAATAATCATATTCACATCTTAGATTTAAGTGAGCAAACTATTTATGTGAGACTGGATGTTATTTATTTGTGTTACTGTACTTTCATTGTACGGCTTGTGAGAATGTTGCAATATTTTAAAATCCCAAAGAATATAATATTGAAGTAACTATTATTGAACAATAAAACAGGATGTAACATGCTCAGATAACGGGTAGTGACAAGATCTGAGAAATGCAATAAGTCGGATATGAGCCTTGTACTATAAAATACAAATGTGCATTTTTCATGATTATATGCATTGATTTATACACTTCTTTCTATATTTAGTTACGTTAATGAAAGTGTATTTTACGTCCTTTTTGCAAAAGACAGAAATTCCTTTCCTTTACTTTGAAACAAATTTTAAGTACTGGTTTAGGAAACGTCAAAATTTATTTCACGTCGCCCTAACTTTCTATATAGAAAGTAGAGTGAACCTTTGAATTGATTTGATATTAACAAACAAAACAGAATAAATGAAACCGTTAAGATATTTATCAATGTATATTATTTATCTTTTTCCTTTCCTTGCAGAATCCTTTTTTTTTTAATTTTTTTTTAATGAACCATCAATAATTCAGATTACATTCAGTTTATTTCTGTCATGAACATCTTAACACCGCTGATAATATTTTTTTTAAGTGTTACAGATGGTTAAAGTTAACTCTAAGTGTAAATTATTTTTATTGATGATAAGTCATTAATAACTACTAGTCTCTAAATATGATGATCTTCATTTAGTCTACGAAACGCTTTCTTTTCTCAACGCTGCAAAAATAATTGTGCGTTTTATGCTGCAATGTGAACCTCATTTCTTCGCCGTGCGCTAAACTGTTCTAATACGATGCCCACTTCTACGAAAGCCACACAGTCCGATAGTTTTCCATGAAATTATTTTCTTTCAGTAATAAAACAATTATTGTAATATACACACTTGGTGGCTTAAAACAGCATCAGGCATTGTTCATACTATACCACCTTAACAATAAGACCGCAAAAAAGTAATGAAAAACTGAAATTATAGTATAATAGGTACTATACAATATGTCTTGTAATATAATCTCTATATCGTATATCTTATTTTATAGAGACTGGATTAGACCATAGTAACTCTGCCGCAACTTATCCAGATGGATCTATATCAAAAATTTCAGATCTATGGTCTGTTTATATTACCGAACTAACTTCCGCTCACGACTTCGGACGCGTTGACATGAAATAAGTTCCTTCCTCTTTTAGATCGATCGTATATTCCCGTCAAACCTATTTCCGGTCCCCGTCACTCTTTTAGATCTGATTCTGACCTTACACTCGTTCCCGTCTCATTTTCAATTTCAGTCCCGATTGAACTCGGGTTAGGTAGGTAATTCTGGTCCTAGTCCATTTCTTAATTTTGCTTCCCAACCTGGTTTACGCTCTTAATGCTAATTCCGGTCGTACACTTTAGATCGTCTCCAGTCTCGTTTCTAATTTCGGTCCCGATTCTCCTTTCGTTTTGGCTTTCGATTCTTCCCTGAATGCCGCTTTTAATTCTGATTCCACTAACAATTACAGTTCCCATATGGCGATAGCAGAAACTAGTGTTAGTATATCAAAATTAAACATAGGCCATAACACTCGGCATAACGTAGCTTTCTATGTGTCTATAAAATGGTCAGCAATCACCGTTTTTCAAATTTGTATAAAAATGTATTTTTTTTTTATGAAAAAAGTATCCTGTGTCCTATTCCATTAAATAATAACTTCATGCATATGGAGACGTTTCATAATGTATGCAGCCTCGGCCTGCATATTATACACTTATAATTGAAAAACGTTATTTTGAAACGAAAGTGTTTTAGCTATAATGTTATCATTTGATTTTTCCTGGTTGTCCTCATGATTAATTTGGTTATTGTATGATATTGTCGAAGCAAAATATATGATACTTTTTTCATTTCATTTGCGATTGGCAGTTAGTTGGAATACTTTGTATTAAATTTCGTAACGAACTCTTAATAACGTCGTCACCCTTCTGCCCTGTAAATAAATTATGGCTACGTATAATAATAAAAAATGCAATAAAAATTTCGTTATTTCTACAAAATTATACTTCTAATATGTTCACTAATTTGAGCGTGATCAAAGTACAAACATTCAAGCAAAGATGCTCTGACATAAATATAATATGTACATAAATGCAGATTATGTTTGTTGATGTATTTAAAGAACATTTTAGTCGAGAAAAAAAGGTGTATGTGCGATTCACACACGATAGAAGTGAAACTTCAGTAAATCGACAAAATAATGAGATGAATATATATAACAAGGGTAGGATAATTACAAAGTTTATTTGTTTAAAAATGAAAGTATTTTGATTAATTATAAAAGATATTTTATGTTTTATTTAACATATGTTAAATATAAATTTTAATTTTATTTTCATTTTTTTTTTTGCGTCGATATTGACGACACATTTCGGCATTAGTTTTCGGCATCTTATAAAATTTATTATTTAGCACAACAAAATACAAAAATACTCACAAACACTGTTAAATAATAACACACCACGCTGACTTCTTACTAAAAAGCTGTAATACGCAGCCGCATACAGTGCACAGTAGTATTAGCTCACGTACTTTTCACATATACTTACACACGTTAATTGCTCAAATACAAGTAAGTATTAAATAGTGTGCAATATACATACACACCAACATTTGCCCTTTCGCTCTGGCTCACTAATTACAGACGACTATGCTTAGAAGACGGGAGTGGGGATGCTACGAAGCATGGCACGAAGAGAAAATAGTATGTACATTTCTGTCTCATTCTTTGCCGGCTTCGTCCTACACATTTTTGTATTTGTGTCTCTTACCTGTCGTTTTTACCGTTGCATCCGGTTTGATATCCCAACGATTCTAAGGAAGTTTCACTTCAAAAACTAGTAAGTTATCTTTTTGCCACTGAGGCATATGAAAGGTTTTACAGCAAAAAAATGGATTTGATATTTCAGCAACTTTAACAGTAATGTTTATTTAATTTTGCTATATAAAACAACAATAATTACAATTACTTGTTTCATGAATACTCCACATAACGATTCGACGTTTATTATTATGGATGAAAGTAATTTCGTATTAAAATGTTTTTTATATAAATGTAATAAATAGTTCATTATAAGCGTTTAGAAAGTATTATTAAAAAAAAATCACACTTTAAGGCTTGGTAAATTATAACTATTGCATGTAAGGAGCATAAAAAATACACTGTTGTCGCTTATTTTTTATAACATTTGTAATGGAGCAATTGAGCATGCGAGTGACTAGAGAGTAGGTGATCATTGCTACCCATGGATACTCGTAACCAGTGTGGCGATCATAGAAATTTGAGCCAATGTAGGCAATCAACAGCTAAATCTCATATACGGTCGAACTATTACTTGCTACATATATAAAATTATAATAAAAACTTATCCAATAAGGTATACTACCGCAGGTCGTCATTGAGCCTTCCTTGAGCACATTAAGACGAGTACGGACCACACGAGGCATGCGTTACTAACTGTGCGTGGCGCATGCGCCTCGACTTGTCCGTGTATGCTTTGTTCGCTCCGAGGCGCGTATAGCGGCCTTTACATTATACAATTGTCGTACATACGATAGTCGTACAAGTTGTTTGCAACTGTCGCGAGCGTCTTTACATTCATACGACACGTCGAAAACGACTACGACGAAACTGACTCATTCTTCACACGGCTTCGGAATGGATCGTAAAGACTGGCTGCAATTACGGCGGTTGCAGTTTGTAAAAATTAAAAAACAAAAAAAAAGATCACAATGGATGAAGGATTGGCTAATGAAAAGAAAAGCAGTTTCTCACATTAGCGTATTGAAGGGTTTCTCAAACTTGTGGCTCCACGTACCCCTTTTTAAAGTTTCCAGAGAACGGCGAACCTCTATCCCCCAACCATCCTAAAAAAATAATAAATTGGCTATTCAAGGCAATAGTTTTTTTATTTCAATAAAAAGTAATAATAATAAATAATAATAGAAACAAAAAGAAATATCTTTTTAGTATTAATGTGATGGGTGGGCTTATTTCTTGTCGCAAATTGAGTCAGCTTTTAAATTTTTATTTGCATAAGACGAACTCTTAATATTTAACAAACAAGAAAAGTTTTTGATATATATTTATGAATTGTTTCAATAACCTTTGTCTTCGTTCTCCGTTCTGTAGGATACGACCAACCTTACACAAATTTGAAACTAAATGACACAGTCGTATAAAACGTACTAACATTTATGTGGCCTTTACATTGTACAACTATCGTACATACGACGGTCGTACAAGTTATTTGCGACTATCGCAAGTGTCTTTACATTTATTCGACACGTCGAAAAACTACTGCGACGAAATTGACTCGTTCTTCACACGTCTTCGGAACGGATCGAAAAAAAAGAGGCAAAAAAGAAGGACTCAATGGATGAAGGATTGCCTAATCAAAAGAAAAAAAGTATCTCATATTGGCTTATTGCAGGGTTGCATACGACCGGTCTCATAGGACAGCCCCTTATATTATACAAACATCGTACCGATCTATACAAGGGTCGTATACATCGGTACGATGGTTATTTAATCTAAAGGGCCTATATAGCGCACTTTTGTGTACTGTGCGCCATGAACCGCGATTTGTCGCTTTTCTTGTCGTGCTTAAACGGCACCACTGTCGATAATACAGGCCATCGAACTATCTTGATGACGTATTTTACGTCATCCTCAGTGTTAAAAACTGCCTAATGCATATACACTAAACCTTCTAGCGGCGAATTTAAAAACTTAATTTCGTAGGATTGCTCCATGTTGATTCAATCCATATTAACGTTGCCATATAATAAATAACTAACTAAATAATTGAATTTTCATCACAAATTCCAAGTTTCTAAACTAATTAATTTGTCTATGCTTTTATCAGTCAATCAGTTTCTCCTTATATGTATACATCGTATTAGGACTACGACCTGATATTGACTTCCAACATTTCATCAATAACAATCGGCATAAAATCAATATCCTTTATTTTTTTTAAATTGTGCTCTAAGTCAGTGGCAAAACTGCAAATTAAATCATTCTGGATTCTACTGGATAATCCCGTAAAAGCCTGAGTGGAAGTTTTTAATTTCTTTCCTTAATGACAGGGATCCACTATTTCTAAATACTTTCTTCAATTTAACAAAAAGATTGTTTCATCATATTCTCGAAAAGTTAATTCTTGTTTACCGAAAAAACATACGACATAGATCAAACTTAAAAAATGTTACAATTTCTATTTATTTTTGAATGCCTAATTTATATTAAGTTTATTTCATTGCAAGTATTACCAAAAGAGTGTAATTTTAAGCACGACCCTAAATATTTTTCTAACTGATCACGTTCTTTAAAGCATTTGTCAAGTTATGCAAATCAACGTACCAGTGATTATTTCAAATCGAATTCGTAGATGCGAATAAAACACAAAATTATATAAGAAAACTGATTAAATACGTTTACTCTACTGTTTAATTTTAATAAGCAAACATTTTCGTTACAAATTTCACGACTGTAACTGAACATTTTTATAAAAGGCAAGTAACAGAAAAAGACAATTAATATAAAATTAATGAAATTTTAGTTGTTGCACGGAAAGATAAATGATTATTGCGTGGTTACTTGTATGATGACATACGGTATACGTATTTATTATAAATACGATATTTAAAAAAACAAAAGCGTTCAGATTACAAAAATATTATTTAAATTAGTCAGTGACTCTAAATAGGCAGCGCCTATTGCGTTTGTGTGCTAATAGTTGGCCTGTATAATAGACGAGTTTTTACATGTGTGTTACCGCGCAAGAGGTACATAAATATAGCCAGATGTGCTTTTTGTCTACTGGCTGTAGAGGCGCCATTTCGTATGTTTGGTCCTAGAGATACTTAATCATACACATAGAAGGCGTAATTTAGTATCATGTTCGAAGTTTAATTTTTTTTAACATAAAATTGATTTTTATGTTATAACTTGGATACGTATGAAATACTTTAATTTTTAAAGGGTGTCACGGAAGGCTGTGCCTTTTTGTCTTTATCAAGTGAATGCACTTGCTCGTAACCCTAAAAGAGTCACCAGTGTGTTGCTGACCTTTTGGGTAGGAAAAAAACATCTGATGGAGGGGTGAGTGGGCTGATGAAAGGAAATTAGCTTGATAAAAGGGTCGGTGATTTTATTTTACTTATAAATTAAAAGTCTAACAAAATATAAAAGTAAAATTTAGTGGAAACAAAATAAATTTAAAAATATTTTAAGTCCCTTTTTAACTAAAAGTGACTTTCTTTAAAGTCAGTTTACAAAGATGTTGTGGAAGAAGTCCTCTTTTGCCATTTAACAATTTTTTTATACATAATTTGGACTTTAATAACGTTTTACTTTTCAATTTTATCTATATAAATGTTTTCGCTGGAAAAATGTGTGTACTTATAAAAATAAATTAAAATATATGTGTATTTATCAATGTACTTGAGAAGTTACACTTGTATGAATATAAAAATATGACAGAAATTAATATAATTTAATACCAAAAAAAAAATATTTATATAAGTTCAAATGTTGATTCACATTATTAATAATAAAATACTAAATGTACACTACAATATAAATAAAGGATTATAAATAAAAACACCAATAATAACAATGTTATCACTCATGTACATAAATATTTGTAAATGCAAATCATATGTATTAATACGCTAAGGTGAAGATGTTTGTCTCCCTTTTTAGAAAAATCCTCACAATTATTTCATATAAGTTTAAATAATTTCATAGATAATTGCTTGCTCTACCGGCATCAACAACTTAAAAAAAATTACTGCTTTTGTTTTAAACTAATTAATTATTAAAGTTATATATGCTGCCATCTGACGACTTTAATTTTGAAACAACGTCAACATGATTGATGGTCGGTAAATTTTTTATCTGTTATCCGAGTAAATCTTCGATCTGTCATTCGAACTATGAATGTACCTAATACAACAAAAAAAAGAACGTTATAAGCAATGTGCAAAATTAGAAACAAATTGAATACCTGCCATAAATTTTGATTCATTAAATTGAATTGAATAATTTATTTACATAATAATTACAAAAACGATAAAATAAAATGCCTAGGCAACGAACACTGGAAAATGAATCAAAAAGACGTCGAAGTAGGTCAAATTGTGTCAAATGAATTTAAATATATAAACTTAAAATATTGTTTATGAAGAAGTTTTATAATAAAAAGGAAATAAAACTAATATTTACAGTAATTTTATAAACTGATAAACATTATACATCGTTTGAGCAAATTTTTCGCACAGAGTACGTCTAGTATATATTTATTTTATTACGATTCGATATCTCTTTACTTACCATATTCTTTTTATGTTGACAACACGTAATATGTGTATTGACGACTAACTAAAATAAAGTATGCACGTCGGGCTTTCAAATTGTTATTGGGATTTATTTCGTGGCATTTTACATCGGCGAGCGCAACTTCGATAGCTTACTGAAATACAATCTGATTTTTTCACGCTAACATACCTAACTGCAAAAATTTAAACATTTAACACTTCATAATGATACCTAGTCGATTTTTGACGTATATTTCATTGTTGCTATGGTATTACTAATTAGTATGTTATTAATTTTGCATATTATGTAGTGTATGCAAACTACGTATCTAAATATTTATTGTTAGAGATGATTCCTTCTTAAAATTTACTTTCTCGAAATCTTAAATAGCTTCCCCGCTTAAAAAAAATAATTGATACGAAAGCAATAAAACAACTGAAAATGAAACAACATTGTAGTCACACCAACATAGCTCTTCGTCATAGCCTGTCACATTCTTTATTTTCATCGGTACGTTTGCAACTCATAACACAAAACAAAATTAAATGTTTTAAAATATAATCATTTTAATGAATATCTAAATATTGCAAATTATCTAAAATCTAAGACACCTCCAATATATTAGGTACATAATCCAAATAAGACGTTTTTAACAAATCTTCTTTTTAATGTAAGTAACACACAATTAAAATTATTTAAACCACAGATACTGAATTTTGTTGGAAAACAATTGAAAAAATTTTAGACGTATCGTTTTTTAAATATATAATAAGGAGCAAATGAGCATGCGGGCTACGAACGAGCGGAAAACCCTCTTGTGTTGTTGGTATACATTTGATGTACATCATTCCAAATTTTTACCATATGAAATTACGAATGAAACATACAATAGTAAAACATCAGCTGTTAAGATGGTGATGATGATATTTGTAGCAAGCGATACATAGATGTATAAAAAAGAGAATATGCACGGTTGCATACTATTTGAACGACGAAATATGGCTCAAAGTATACATTTTGTCTCTATCTCACATTTTATGACAGAATTTTGCTGTGCCAAAGAAAAAAAAGGGAAGGAACATTATTTATGACATTTCAACCGAAATGTCATAAAATAAGGTTCATTTTTAAATACAAAAAGAACAATTAACGATCATTTTGTTATTGGAAGATAATAAGTCATACTTTTTACAATTTACACGTGCTGTTCCAAAATAAGACATCAGAGGAGTAGTTTAATATTATTTTAAATTTTTATTATTGTTTTTTGGTTGAATGTGTGAAAAGAATCATAGTATACATTTTTTCATAATAAAGGTTAATGTAATAATCACCTAAGATTAAAATTAATATGAATCTTTAATTTCGCAATACCGGTGAAAATATACATGAAATAACTTAATAACTTCTAAAGTGTAGAGATTATAGTAATATAAAACTTTCTTGTTATTTTTTGATAAAATGAGATGGCGATTAGTTAAACATTAACACATTTTTGATGAACATAATACTTTTATATATGTAATTTGCTAAAAAACAAAATGTTATATAAAGAACAATTATTTCTGGAATAGGTTTAATCTATTGTATGATTTTCTTTTGGAGGTAATTTGAAAATTTGTATAAATATACAACAAGTAATATATAAAAAAGGCGACTCCATTAGTATAAGAACAAATTTCTATTGTTAAACGACCGAATAATGTGGCAACGCGAAAAATACGAGACCAGTGTTACTTAGGTCTATTATTTTTAAATAGGTATATTTTGGTTTTTGGTGCTACTTCAAATGAAGAAATACAGAATACTCATTATAATACGTGATTGAGCACCTATTTACAAACTAAATTTTGCTTATCGAAAAAAAGAAATAACATCCTTTTTCATAACGTTTTATCTGTTATTTTTGCATTTTTAACATGACCCTTCGACGTCATAACGGAAGGTGCGACGAAACTACACTGAATACAATGAGTGCTAAACTATTTGTTTTAGCACTAATTTAATGCGGCTGTTTTTAAGTGCGGGACTGTTCATCTTCTCTTTTTTATAAACAATGTCTTTTTTAAAGACTGTTTCATTAAATTTTAAAATTTAAAAACTTTATACAATATAGATAAGTACCTATGATTTTTGACTCTTTTTTATTAGCCCTAATTGAATTTTTTCAAAGAAATATTTTTGTTATGTACAAAAAAGTATTTAAACAACATTGGGTATTATTTTTATTAACTGTTCACAATTTCGATGTCATCAATTGTTTGGAAATTGACATCCAGAGACCATATGTATAATATATTTTCCATGTTGATGAATTTATCAATCAAACATTTAGATAATTAATCATATCATTAAAATCTAGGGTTTAAACATAATAATGATCCCATTACCTTTTTTTATAATTATAGTAGTTAAATGTTTTTTAATAATAAAAATCATCATTAAAGAAACATTTAATAACTTTCGCCCAGACGTATTCCTTATTTTTTTATTTTTTCATGACATCCGTTTTTGATGTTGCTATATAATTCTATACGCGAAACTTAATTATGTACTCAAATCGATAATAAATCATGAGATAACTATGTCTAAACCATCCAAATAGGATTACTTTCATTGTCACATAATATTTTGATCATATGGTTTTTATTTGTAATGGCAACATTAACCACTTGACATTAAAAAATCATTCATTCATCCTTCAATTCCATTTTTCATGAATTGTAGATAGCATGTAAACGTGAGTGAAAAGTGGTAAATCACGTCTCTTTAATTGTACAGTTCTCTATTCAATTACTGTTTTATTTCTATCCTATAATGGCTAGCAACGCCGACAGTAATGAGCCAATATCTCAAGAAGATATTGATGCTGCTACGAAATTGAAAAATGAAGCAAATGAACATTTTAAAAGTGAGTAATAATTACCATGTGCCATGTTAACACATTACCATTAATTGGTCAAGTCATGATATACATTATGGGTATGAATAAATTTCGCCTTAATCACTATGTTCTTTAAATATAACCTTACTTTTTTAGAGCAAAATTATATTGCTGCCATTGAACTTTACACAAAAGCCATCGAAAAGTGTGGAAAAAATGCTGTGTATTACGCTAATAGAAGTATAGCTAATTTAAGGCTTGAAAACTGTGGATATGCCTTAAGTGATGCCTCTAAAGCAATAGAATTAGACCGCTCTTATATTAAAGCTTATTATCGAAGAGCTGCTGCTCATATGTCACTAGGAAAGTACAAACTAGCCCTTAAGGATTTCGAATACGTAAGTATTAACAAATACACATGGTGTTTTTTTTTTTTCACTTTAATAGTACAACAAAGAACAAAGTTATTTGAAAATGTAATTTTAAGGCTTTATTTCTGATCAAAACACCTGATTCCAGTCAAATTTATGTTCATCTCCGGTAAAAAAATAATAACAGTTTTTAACAATGTGTACAATAGGTGTTTTTATATAAACAGAAGTGAAAGAAATAGTGTTCTCCAAGCTTTTTTCTAGTTTGACGCTAACAAGTAGTACTTGCTTTAACAGTGAAGAAAAATATTATGTCACCTGCATGTCAGAAAAAATTAACCAGAGTCCATAACCATCTTGGAGATGAGACACTTGTCTGCCCTCACTAGTATATTAGATGGATTGCACAAGTTGTTTGAATCAATAAAGAAAATTGTGATTTTATATATAAATTTGAATTCAGTTGTTTCTCAACAAAATTCTTATACAGTCGATAATGATTTGAGAATCCCCTAGTTATGCTGCAATATAATTGTTGTGTTTTTATAACTGAGCTAATTTTTTAATTAGTGCTTGAATGAACAAAGGAATCATTTTTATAAATGCATTATTGCATTGTGCAAGTTCTAGGTCACATGTTGATGTGTTATATTTTTGTTATGTTGTTTACTATTTAAGTCAGAGGTGCTTCCAAGAAAAAGAATCCAAGACCCTAAATAAGTTGCATTATTTAAGATATGTATATAAAAAAAAAAACTGAATAAATGCAAATTGAACTTGTGTCGAAAGCATTTCGTACAATAAACATGATCTGTCATGTTTTTTAATCTGTCTGAAATTTGTTTGTTGTAATTAAACAACTGCAAATGTAAGTGCATATGCATAACATCGAGAGATTTACTGTTGTTATTATCATAGATTTCTTATAGATTTACTTATAACACAAGTAAATAACTATTTTTTGTGTTTCTTAAATAAAACTATTTCTTTTAAAATCACATAAAGGAAATAAAGTATATCTATTTTGAACCCTCACAACAAGCATTTTCATTTGGTATGTCACATGGTAGAATTTGTAATTTTTTTCTTAATCTTCTAATTTTGCCCCAAAAGTGATCCCCATATTAAAATTCCTTCACTTACAATACATATTCATTTTTGGGTCATAGAAATTTATACACATACTAATTTTCAACCTAATTGTTCCAATTAATTCAGAGTAAATTGGTATAATATAAAATAGACAGATGCACGAGTGATTATATAAGGAACTCATCATTCTGATATATGAAATCCTAAAAATTTATATAATTGTTTTCATCACTCGGTTTAAAGGAAATAAAAGAAAATTGGAATATTTAAAGAATGTATTATTATTGATATACAATTATACACATTGCATCATTAACACCATTTTACTGTAATACTAAATATTTATATATAATATAATTATAAAACAGGTAACCAAAGTTAGGCCAAATGATCAAGATGCAAAAATGAAATACACAGAATGTAACAAAATAGTAAAGAAGTTAGCATTTGAAAAAGCCATATCTGTAGACAAGAAGGAAGTGAACATAGCGGACTCTATTAACTTAGATGCCATGAGTAAGTAATTGATTGTACTTATAAAAATGATATATTGTTTTCACCTTAGTTTTATACGTATTGTAGTCACAATTATATGTGTTATTAATTTTATGGTATAATTCTTTAATATAGTCTAGGACAATAAGAACGCTATGGAACCTAACTGTCGGGCATAATGTATTAGCTCCCAGTTAAACGATTCTTATCTAATATATGACATAATCACTACACTGAGGATTTGGTGATTATAGTGAAAGCTTTCACATTATGGCGCTTCTGCTACTCATCATTATTTTAGAACAACGAAGTGTATTCGTGGTATGTCATAGATTAGGCATTTAAAATGTATGGTAAGATCACTATTAATGTTATCAAATAGCTATGATAGGAAATTATTTGGTGTAAATCACAGACATAGTATACATGTTGTAACGTGCCGATGATTGAACCAAGCCGTACTAGATCGTAGGTAATGATTTATAGTACAGCGCTCCATATCTATATAGTACGTCAGGCATTTTTAATGACTGATAACAGAAAGGAAGTCTATAGGTATCTTTATTAAGTTAAAGATATCTTTTTGTTCAGTTGGCATTGAGTCGGTGGAAGTAACGACGTGTAACAAATGTGCTTGTGTAATTTGTTTTTTAGAAGATGTAGTATGTTTATTTACATTTCTTTTTTTTTTTCAATCAGTTCTAAAGACCATGTTGTAATTCGAATTAATTAATTGATTGATTTAAATTTAAAAATTGCAGACCTTGATATTAATTTATTTAAATGTGAAAAATAATCAACCTAGCTCAGTGATATAAAAATTAGAGGGAGTTAGTTCATTTTTAAATTTTGTGAAGTTTTCTCTTTGGTAGAATCTTTTTTTTAATTCACAATAGCTTTATAGTTTTTATAAATATTCACCTCATTTCTGTTTTTCATGTTTATGATAAATCTTATCTTATCCCTACATCAACCACACAATTTTATTAAATATAGTTTATTGTAAAGTTCATACTATTGTTTATGTTTGGATAATTGGTACATTAATAATACGCTAATAGATTTAACAGTAAGAAATGAGATCCCTCACCAGAAATCAATCTCCCGAATTTAATAATTTAAAAATGAGATAAAAGAATGCTTTCATAAAATTTATCATCTAAAAGTAATCAAATTTCATAGCAATCGAAGATGAATATGAAGGTCCAGCATTGGAAGACGGTAAAGTCAACCTAAAGTTCATAGTAGACCTGATGGAACATTACAAACAGCAGAAAAAGTTACACAAAAAATATGCATATAAGGTATGTTATTAACTAAATAAATAATATAATTAACAATAAAGGTTCGATATCAAAGCTTACATTGAAATCCAGTTCATACCTAGTTCTCCATTTGTAATATTATGTTTTATGAAATGCTGCAGTAAATGTGCACAGTCAGAAAAGTGCAATATAAACAAATTGCTAATTAGTCGCCATCATTTATTGCATTTGCTCTTCATTGTGTAGGTTTTTTGCACTTGACCTAATAATATTGATATTTATGTTTTTGCATTTTTGTTTTATCATTATGTTAGAGAACTTTATTAATGTTATATTTATAGAACTTTATTTATTCATTATTTATAATAATGTTATAATTAGATATACAAAAAATATCTAAACATAACATTATTATTAATGAAACAGATTATTTACATAAATAAATCAAACTTTCGTGCTACAATACTTTTAATAACTTTAAAAATAAAAGTAACCCAATGAAATGTATAGACACAGTTAAAAACCAATGAAAATATTTATGTTGGAAAAAAACCTATACAGTTGTAACTAGCTATCAAGTGCCTACTTCACTAGACATTTTGGATTATGAAAGTAAAAAAATCAAATAAAAAGGGTGCACAAAATTCACAAACTTGATAGCCTAAAACTTTTGACAAACGATGCCATAGTAAATGGTCAAGTCCCATACTCTTACATTCTTAACCGAAGCTGAAACAAAGGCATTTTCTTTTCATTTTGTAAAATTATGTAAATAGCAGTTACCTGCTCATTTCATTGGGCTTAATTTAAATTGGTAATAATTATTTTTTATGATTTAAATATGTCTGCCTCGTTTTTATATACTTTTTAACATAGACAATATCCTAGTAGAGGACTTAACAACTTCTACATAAAATTTGTTTACAATGTGTTCAGCCGTCAGCACTTGACCAACATCCAAACAAATATACTATCGCATTTGCAATCCAACAATTTACAAAAGATTTTAGCATCGTAGACTGGTTAAAGTTTCACAGCAATACCTACATTTAATAATTTTTAATTAATGCTCAGACAAGAAAAATACTAACTATAAAGTATTATCAAACTACTTCTTTAATTTCACAGATACTGATAGATGTAAAGACATACCTCCAGAAACAACCGTCTCTCATTCACATCACAGTGCCAGATAAACAGAAGTTCACAGTATGTGGTGATATACACGGCCAGTTCTATGATCTATTAAATATATTTAAGTTAAATGGTCTGCCTTCTGAGAAGAATCCATATTTGTTCAATGGAGACTTCGTAGATAGAGGATCATTTAGTGTTGAATGCATCTTCACACTTTTCAGCTTTAAGTTATTATATCCAGAGCACTTTTACATGTCTAGAGGTGAGTTATATTTTTTTATTATGTAAGAAATATATGGATATTAATTATGTCTTTTTTATTGTGTCAAAAGTAACAAGTCAATTAATTCAGAATTCATAGAATGTTTTTACAATTTTGCCCAAAAATCTGTTATAATGATTCCATTTCTGGCATGAAATATCAATTATATTTGAGTGCTTGAATGTGATAAAGAAATTATATTTTCCTTATAAAGTAATCTTATCTCTAATTTTATAGTCTTATAATTATAATTGTTTGTTTAGTAACAGATTTAAGTTATCATGATATGCAACTAATCTTTATTAAAGAAATAATATGTAGGCCTAACATAAATTTTTATATAGTAAGATTAGCTATTGTTAAAAAACTTGCTAATACCAATAAAAGAAAATGAAATTAATCAGGTAATCACGAAACGCACATGATGAACCACATGTATGGTTTCCGTGGAGAAGTGTCCTCAAAGTATTCATCTCAAATGGCGGACTTGTTCACCGAAGTGTACAATTGGCTACCTCTAGCGCACTGCATCAACAGGCGCGTACTGGTGATGCACGGTGGTCTGTTCTCAAAGGATGATGTCACATTGGACGACATCATGAATGTCGATAGGAACAAGCAACCACCCGGAAGATGGTGAGTACTTTGAGACAATCCATGTGTATAAGATAAGCTATAACATAGCTTTGAAACAATACAACCAAGTTACTTTTAGATCATTAAATGTTGCGCTTTAAACTGTATTTTTTTACATGCTTTTATTCATTTCACTTATATGTATGTGGGTTTGTTTGTAACTGACTCCTTTGGACTTAATTTTGACTCACTTTAAATGGTCTGATTGCATTCAAACTTTGTAAGTTTATCGAGGATCAATGACAGCACAATAATTTCATATTTTGAAAAAAAAAAAAATTTTCTGAAATCAATCTCGTAGTTTGAAATTTAAAATTTGAAAAAAAAATAGTTACTTAAAACATAAAATTTAACAATTTTAAATAAATTTTTGAAATGAATCAAATTGAATAATTTAAAAACATCTGAATTTTGAAATTGCATAAAAAAATAGATAAGTTAGAAAATTTTAAAAGAAATTTTGTATTTCTGAAATTTTGTAAAACTTGAAAGTAAAAAATCTTATAAACTTGTGTATGTCACAATTATAAATTGTACAACACTAACTTTATGTCGAGCGCTTCACCAGTTTCGAATTCAGCCAATTCAATATAATATAATCTAATAGTCATATGTTAGATCAAATAAAAAAGTTACATTGATGTAAATGATATAAACTTAAAGTCATTGGCACATGTAAGATATTCTAAAATCAAGGCTTCTGATTATAAATACTATTGATATAGTTTTGATACTAAAAATTTACAAAACAAAAATAGTTTAAAAAAACTAAAAAAACATGCTTTAATGATAAATCGAACTAAAAAGCGAAAAATAATTGTTGTTATAAGCATAAAATAATAAACAAAAAACATTAGTATTATTGTGAAAAAAGCATGGGGTGCTCAATAAATCAGTTCTCAAAAATATTTAATCGGTATGATTAGTCCAAAAATGGTATGAAAGATATGGCACAAAGTGTCCCACGTTTTTTTCACAATAATACAAATTTTTGTATTCTTATATTAAGAATTATTCTTCGCTTTTTAGTTCGATTTATCCTTAAAGCGTGTTGTTTAACCTATATTTTTTATTGCTGTATTGTTACAGAAAAATTTAAAAACTTTTATTTCATTTAAAATGGCATTTCCATAAAGTATAAGGTGATCCTTATTTGTTGTGCATTTATCCATATTGGTTATTCTAACACCTAAGCAATATATAATTTTTATATATATAATTTATTTACTTCAAAATGCCCACGAATGTCGCTAAATAAAACAACGTTTGCAAGCTTACATTTTTTATTTGATTTTTCAAAGAAAGATATTTATGTAAATGAATTTGAAAAGCAATACCAAATTAATTTTTTGTTTCGTCAAAAACAGGACTTACAACAGCAACTGTGTTATTGAAACAAGATGTCAGAGCGGCCATGTTTACTCCTACAAAGTAGGAGTAAACTTATATAACTCATATTATATAGCATATTAACAAGCAACGTAATTAAGACTTTGTAAACTAAAATTGTTTATTTATTTTTTGTTTTGATCGACAATGAAGTTAAATATGTACTAATCTTTATTTTTATTAAAGTTAGTTATATTCACGAAATTATTGGGTCTAAATTGTTTCGTTTATAGTGATTTTACGAACGATTGCCATGTCGTAGGTATTTAAGAAAATTAAACGTAGCGGACATTATTAAATTATGTTGTGACCAATTTTTTAGACCCATAAGTATTATTCAACTTTTGCATTTGAAAACTCATTGAGAATGGAAATTTACAATTGATTGCCATATATGATATTGAGATAATCTAAAAGTAAAAAGACAATATCAGACATTGATTTAATATTTCTTATCGTATACGAAAATCCAAATAAACTTGACAAATTCGATCTGTTATTAAACGAGTGGGTTAGCTGTTTCTTGCGATTCAGAAGGTAACGGGTTTGAACTTTGTCCACGAATATATCGGCCGATGAGTTGAACCACTTACCTACTATTTTCCTTACCTATGGTTTGCCTCCAACAGCATCTTAAGAATGGATAGAATAGTTTCCAGACGGAATCTTCTTTGGCCCGCTTTGTTTCTACATATAAAACACTCAATATTTACAAACTCATGTTTTTCCTATATATTCCAGAATCAAAAAGAATGTCATAAAATCAATACTTTGTGAGCCTTCCAATTCTATATATATATATATATATATATATATATATATATATATATATATATATGACATTAATGGAGTGAGTGAAAGGTCGCCACTCATGTTTTTCCAACATAATTTCCATTTCAATAAAAAAAATCAGAATACATATCGGACGTAGTGCACTATGCCGTCGTAGTGTTAAAAAGTGTCGTATCTTTTGTGTTATTTTATTTATTTTTCAAATATAACATATGATTTTGATCTAAGAAATTTTGAATATAAAGTGTAAACTTTGTATATTATATAATATCTATATGATGTCACCTTACATAACCTCGCGTGCTCAGTTTTGGCTCTCGCCTAACTGTTTAACAGTACAACAACAGATACTTGGGCAATATTTATCGCGCTTACGTTGTACAGTGTTGATTGTAGTCCGAGTTTCCTGACGAGTTTTCGACAACGTGCACATACATTGCAAGGGCACTAACTTGTACTACGTCCTGACTCCGAATAAATTACATTTTGCGTAGATACTCGTTTGCATTATAACTCCTGGTATTTCGTGAATGATATCTAACCAAATAAACTCTATTTTTTTATCTAAATTAAACATACTAATAATCGATATCCATAAATAGTGCAATGCACTTTATCACAGTAACAAAAAAGTAGGTTACCAGGTCACGGCCACTAAGCTACCAGAGTGTAATTAAAATTAGATAGATATTTTCAATGCCATTATTGCCATTCGCCTTCTCGTTTGAATCGGGGAATTACCGAATCGCTAGCAGTGCGGCCGCTAAGCGATTCGAGGGCCAAGCGGGAGGGGGTGGTATCGCTCTGCCTCCTCTCTGCATTGACCTACCACCTGCGAGTCAATTATGTTTCTTGACAAACTATATCAATATGTAGTCAATATAGATGTCATGTGGTCGATAATTGGCATTACCTTTTCACAGAAACAATATTGACTCAACTTCTGTTTCACAACGACATCGCTCTGCTTGGTGTTACCATTATATGGCCACCAAATTTTCTACTCTTTGAAATTCATCTCATCATATTTTATATGTCAGCGTTTTGTCGCTTATTCGCATTTAAAATGCTGTAATTTTTATTTTGGGCATACTTATATTTTCAATTTATTAAACCAAATTACGTATTAATTAATATATATTGTCATTGAAGAACTAATTCAAATGGGGCTTCCACAATTATTTTTTATCAATTTTTAATGCAATTTTATAAAAAAGAATGCCCGATTTTATTTTACACCCAGTATATATGATGAATATCCATAATGATTTGCATCAACGCATTGTTAATGACTAGTCACTAAGTCGTTTAATACAATGCAATGATTTTTCAGTTTTTTTTTTTTTGCCAATTCAAAACATGAACTGTTTAATAGTTTTTTTAGCTTATAAATTGTGACAATTGTACATAATTTCACTTCTTTAAAAATGAAAACCTCTAATGTGGGTGGTATCATTAAAAGTTCACCTTAAAAGGTATAAATGAAGTCCGAAACGTTTTTACCTTTCGACTTTTTTTATTTATTTATACACTTCTTCACTCTTGTCTATAGGTATAATGTGCGAGCTATTGTGGTCGGACCCCCAGCCGATGGAGGGGCGCGCCCCTTCAAAACGCGGCGTGGGCTGCCAGTTCGGGCCGGACGTGACGCGGCAGTTCCTCGCAAGGAACAAACTCGACTACGTTATCCGTAGCCACGAAGTCAAGAATGAAGGTTATGAGGTCGCTCACGATGGCAAGTGTATCACTGTCTTCTCAGCGCCCAACTACTGGTGAGAGCCTTTGGTTTTTGAAGGCATTTTATAAGGACCTCGTTTAGTTTGACCTTTTGCAGAATAAATTTAGTCATAGTATTATAATGGTTTTTGATGATTCAGTTCAATTGAAAAGTTCCCTTATGAATGCAAAAACATACAAACATAAAAACGTACGCTGTTGCATTTTTTAATATAACAATGTTATTTATAGAGATATTTCAATAAGTCTTGCAAAATCCTAATAATCTAATTATGCACATGCAAATTAAAATGGTAAATCATATGTTATTTAGACAATTCAATAATTTAATTTTACTGATACATGCTTTGATCACAAAGTTTCCATTTAAAAGATACTATTTAAAATTATAAATGAGCTCAAGAAAAACCTTGCATACAAATTGTGATACCGCCTTACATAATCATATTTGCCTTAAAATAAACAAACTTTTACCTTGTATGCTGTATACCATTAAGGAAACCAGTGATATTAAAACACAATTATCTTTATCCTTTATTAATTTAAGGAAATATGGAATGATTTTCAGCACCGCATTAGCATTTTGAGTGTAACCAATTCCGTCATGCGCAACTGATTTGATATAGCCGCTTTTAATAATAATTAAAAGACCTTGTGATGTCATTTATATTCAGTATGGTTGCTGTTTATTGTTCTTCATTCCTGTTTAAGCACAGCTCATGGCAGATCATTGAAATAAAAACAATTATTTTTAATTTACATGTGCATTTCTTATTACCAACTATGTATTCTTCACATGTTATGCATATATTTCTTGTTGCATTATAAGTATATAATATTCATAGAAAAGTGAGAAAGTAATTTTTTTTATGACTAATCCAATACTATTAATTGCTTTTTGTATGTTTAAATAGAGAAATGCAGTACTTATCAGTGAAATTGAGACAAACAATTTATAACTGTTTTATAATTTTTTTTTATACATCTAAAAACGGAAAGTGTATTATAAATCATAAATTTTAATACTACTGGATTATAATTATATTTGTGAGTTGTATAGAACAATCATAATAATTTAAAAAAAGCATATGTATGAATGCGTGTGTGTCTGTGTGTGTGTATGTATATATGTATATCAAGGACAAATAAAAAGTTACATATATTAGTAATTGTATTGTTAATTAATTAAAACCTATAAATAACATTTTTACAACAAGGCAGTATCTGATAATCTCAAAGGTTCTGCCGAAACTAGTGTCTTCAGATTCAGCTTATCCTAACTATTTCCAGTGATACTATGGGTAACCTTGGTGCCTTCATCACAATGAACGGCAAGGACCTGAAACCAAATTTCACAACCTACGAGGCTGTGGTGAGTATAAATATGATCTGCTAGATTTAAGTTCATTTGATGTTTTTTTTTTTTGCAATCTCAGATTTTTATATTTTCTCATGAAAAAATGTTTCTTTTTTTGTTTCAGCCTCACCCCGACGTGAAGCCGATGGCGTACGCAAATTCTTTCTTGAACATGCTCTGCCAATGATCGCACTGCAGAAATACTCTTGTGTTTTTATTCTTATTTATTCGATTCAATGCATTGTATTACTGTCGTAGAATACGGTTTCTGTCAAAATAGGTTTTCCCCATTTTATGAATGAACGATCTTATGAAAGCAATAATTGTATTAAAGAAAAGCTCTTTAAGGCCCAAGTATAGTGATGTATAGTTTTGTAATAAAGAATTTTTATAATCCGGTGTAGTATTAAAAAAAATAATAATGAGAATTTTGTACATCTAAATATATAAATTGGAGACGATCGAAACGTATTCCATGCCTTCCTGTAACAGCATACGCTAACAAGAATAAAAGCGGTATGTATGCGTTTTTCAACTACGTCCGTTATACGCGACGTTCATTGGCTGTGTTATGTTTTGATAAATTTAACATATTTTTATCGGTGGACAATAACTAAATCTACACCCCTTCATTTGTGTTTGATAACTTTCAAAAATATCATCATCGTAAATGTCGGTAAAATAGTTTCTGATAGATTTACCATTCTATTGCTATTGCAATGTTCTTCTTTCTTTACATGAATATTTACTTCACCATATTAATCTACAGCGTTGCAAACCACGTTTCATTCCAATTTAGACAACAATCGTAGAAAGGTAATTTTCTATGTAATGGACAATTCTACAACTCGTCGATATCTCCTGGTAGGTTAAGCTCAGCCATTCACTTACTGGCTTTCCGCGGGCGCCGTGTGATTGAGCGAAATTCATATGAATTTAAAATGTTTTTTTAAAGTAGTTGAATGAATTTCAAACCATTCCGTTTGTTTGTTTCATTTTTTGTTTGAAGTATCAGTAGATACTTTATAGTCTATCACAAATAAGCACTGTATGCCAATTTTTTAATAATTCATGTACACATAATATATTTATGTGTAGAAAATGAACTATCATATACATTATTCTTTTTATATAACTGTAACTTAATTCATATCATGATAATCAATTGTTTGTCTTTAATATGCCTAAAATATTTCATAAATACAGATATTGTACATAATCATAATATTTTAATGAACCATACATTGTGGTTTTCATAGATACATATTTTTTCTTTATGAATATTATCGTATTATTATTATAGATTCATTCCTATTTCTCAGAAGGGTAGCCATAGGCTATAGATTTTCACATTGTATGATTTTTGCATACCTCTCTTGCTTTATTGCATCCATTAATCTTTTCATACAAGCTCGTCAGTTTCAGGTGCTTAAAATTTGGTCCTTTTTTAATATACTGCCATTGTAGTCTGCATGGTATTTTCTAGGGCGATCCTTGCCGATCTTTCCATCACAATATTCTCTATCTACATTTGTTTTGTCGGTCTTACTAACAGTAGAATTTACAGTTGTGTTGTCATATTTATTTTCATACCTCTTTTCTTGCTGTAAACTGAAATAAATTCTTTAACGTGTGATTGTTAAAACGTTAGCCAAATAATAGGTGGAGTGTATTACGAAATAAATAAACGTCCATAAGTGCGTATCTTTCACGCTGTTGTCATGTGAAACTTGAGGAGTGTAACTCATTTCTTGATTACGCGGCGCTTCCGCATCGAATAGATTTTTCCACGTAGTATTCGATTACACAGACAAATTTTCTTACGCTAATAAAATGCATACATACAGTATGACAATGTTGTGCCATAGTGTTATAAATATATTGGATTGTCCGCTTGTCTAGATGTCGAAATGAGTGCAAAAGGATTAGCGAGATTCTTGCAATCTGTAACAACAGTTGATCGGTACCAATCTGTACCAATAGTTGATGATTTTGGTGTTCAAAGCTTTTCGATAGTTATATTTTGTAAGCTTTAATCTGAGAAATTAAATTATAACAAGCCACAAAGTTAGACGAGCTTAAAATCATTAGAAAAGCATACCCTAACAGATAATGCAAAGATAACACAAATCCCAATTAGTTATGACTTGTGGTTTATTAGGTATAAATAAAATGTATTTCAGTGGCATACAAACACGTAGTTTTTTAGGGTTTTATCCAAAAGTAGGCATCTCACATTTAAAAAAAAGTTGAAACATGAATTTTTTTCTATTGAATTCCTTAAGATTTTTATGAAGATATTGAGGAAATCGCAATGAATATCCACACTTATCTTAGGCTCTGACCACAACAGATGGTACTATGCTAGAGTGTTCCTATAGAAGTATTATATTTTTGACTAGAAAATAATGAAGTTCAATATTTTAATTTTTCTGTTTACAATGTAGCAGGATAACTTATAATTTTGTTTTTGTAATAGTTCCATAGATGTTAGCGGTAGATCGGTCTCAAGTCACATTTTGAAGTAGAATCTTCAAAAAGAAAGCTGAGAGGCTCAATTTTTTGCATTTTTGCTATGAAATATCAAAAGTAAATGAATATTGCATTGTGATCTGCATCAGAGAACCTCCTCTTTCATTGTCAATATTGAAGTTCCAGTATCTTTTGGACACTTGAATAAAATAATTTTTTGGAGGGTTTTGCATAGTGCCCAACATTTACTGTAATAATTATTTACGTACCTTTAAAATTGAGAGAATAAGATATTCTTCCATATATTATGGTATGTATCAAAATTGCTATAAGACACATACTTGAAGTTCAAATATAAAACGAATGTTTAAAAATGACTAACAGAAATCCAGTCTTAAGTGTTCTGTAATTTTGTCTCATCTCCTTAAAATAAAGCTCAAGACTAAAACCGTATTCTTAGAACATTTAGAATGTCACAATGTATATAATTTTCCGTTCACTGAAAATATTGACAATACTGTATGCGTCATATACTTCCAGTATCCACTGAATTCTTTACCAAACTATTATTATGATAAATTACATATTTTTAGTTTCACTGTTAATGTTCTACATCATTTTTTTGTGGATACAAAGAAATTGACGTTTACTAATATTAAGAATATTGTTAATGAAATGTCAACAAGAGTAAAATTGAAATTATATTTGATTACAAAGCAAAGTCATCAAATATACTTGGGTATTATAAAATAAGAAGATTTGCAGATTGATACCCAATAATGCCCTCTCTGTCTATTTGTTGATTTAAAAATATCAAATTTTAATTACTTTTCATCATAAAATCATATATTAATATTTCATATTAAGGTCTAGATTACATGCTGAAAATATAATGAAAATTGATACAACATTTCGTCTGACTTCTATAATTAGTGCAGTTGATAGATATTGGAACTATATGACACTTTATATCAACTCAATTTTTGTGTTCATTTCTTTTCATCTACTGTATATTTCTAAGGATTTTTAATATAAATTATGTAGACGCATGTTATGATACTGAACCGAGGAGAGACAATTGTTTTAGTGAATTTAAAACTTAATGTATTTATTAGCAAAAAAGCAAGCATTTCTACAGCGTGATTGTTTTACACTTTGAATTTGACACAAGGTTGAAAATACGCCGTTAGTTATATTTGGAGTATATATAGGTTTTTTATGAGTTACTATGGGGTACACGACATTGGTATGATTTTTTTATGATTGAACCTCTAGAAAATGTTAATTTTTGCAAAAGTTTATCTCATTGCAGACAATCCATCATAAAAATCTGAGAACATGAGACGAAAATAGCAAATTTTTAAATCAAAGAAGCCATTTTTTATGACCAATTTAAGTTTAATGGCTTATCTAAGTCAAATAATTATATTGTTTAACTAAGACACATAGATTAATTTAGTTTAAAAATTAGTAATTTAAATCTGTACATTTGTAATTAACATATTTAAATAGTCACCAAAAACCATTTATCTGTAATTTCTCTTAAATAAATTATTCAAGTGAGATATTACTCTCATGTCATTTAACTCTTGTTATACATGAAAAGGTGCGATTCGACTGGACATAATAGTCTATCACAAAAAAGATGTGGTATGCATTATGACATCGGGTTGATGATGCATTCTGAATTTGCATTGCAGTCATGAAATGATATTTTCAGTGTGGTCTACTACCTATGAATCGCAAGGTATCGAGTTGATATATTTACCACAATCACATTGACCGATGAGTTTATAATTCAAGTCAAATTAAAAGCCACTTACTCCGTGCTTTGGAGAAGACCTTGAGCCGCCAATCCTGAAGATTATTACCACATTGAGACAACGGTGGTCAGCAGTCTCTAGTCTGCACTCGACCAACTTGGAGAGCTTAAAGTGCAAAGCCTTCAATTCGAAATGGAAGGTTTATACCTTAACAGTGGCATTATTAAAACCAGACAACAATATTGCAAGTTAATTTGATACATTCTTAGTGTATTGAGTAGTAAATGTATGTAGCGACATCCATATCTCTTAACTGGCGAGGTATTTTTAACCTATTTTTATTTTATCTATTTCTCCATACTGTAACTGCATTTAAAGAATTTTAAAATTACTGTACAGCTTTGAGTTACCACTTTTAAAACTATGTAAGATGGCATTTTGATACGTCTAGCCGATGCAGCTGAAGTTTTAAGTTTTGCGTTTCTGCATTACTTGGAGTACTTTTGATGCGACTATGTATATAATTATCCTTTTTTGTAAAATATTTCATAGTGTGCGTATGATTGCATTGTCAGTACTACCTAAAGAGGTGCACAATTTATGAATGTGAAAATGCAACATGTCTCTGCCTATAGTCATTGATTATTAGAATGTTTTAAATCGTGCTCTTTTTGGTAAGTCTGCGAAACGACGCTTAAAACTTTGACTGTGTATAGGTTTTGTAGTATTCTAATCCAATAAGTATTGTAAAATGACCAAGCTTTACCTATGTAGGAAAAAACTAATAAATTAAATTTAGTACAGCGATAAAATTCCAGGCGAAAACGTGAATTTTATTTAATTTTGCAAGACATCCTTGACGATAGTAATATCCAAAATATCACTGTCCTCATGTAAATATGAAGTGTAAATACTGATAAAAATTTCAGTTTTGGATTCACAGATTGAAAAGCTTTGCTTGTATATTTATTAACGCAACTCGCTATTATCATGTGAATATCGTTCTTAAAACTCTGCAGTTCTATTCACAAAAAAAATAAATCAGTGGTTGGGTGCCGGTGATCACTTCAGTCTGAAATTATGAAAAAGATCTTCATTTATTTTTTCAAGATATCTACCATTTTCCTTATAAAGTACTTTTATCACCTAACATCTATTTCTTATCTTAAAAATGTAATTACTCTAGCATCAGATAATAACAATAAAGTGTCCATCAACCACCATATTTGTTTTCTTGTTGTAATGTTTCGAAGAATATGATAATTCATTTTGAAATATCGAAATTTATCTTGAAATATTGTTATAAAAATCATGTTTTCGCCCATACAATATTTTTGCTTGATATAACTTTTTTTTTTTATTTTAAAAGAATCTTATGTTTCTTAATTTAATTTGACATTATTGTTGTAAAGTTGCGTGTCATTTCAGCTTTTTTTTTTTTGAAGGGCCATCCATAAAATATGTGAAATTTTAACCCATCTCAGTTCCTTCGCCGCATACGACAATACATTTTTGACTTAATCCTATGATTGATCACGCCAGAAGTGAAAGAGAATTTTATTTTAAATCAGAAACAGGATTTGCTCTTGTTTTAAATAGTAACGTTATTCTCAATTTGGTGCCATTTTTGCATCCTTTTAGTAGACTAATAATATCTTCGTCAACATCAAATTGTAATGATGTCTTTCTAATAAAGTGCCAATTTAAGTATGGATGGTCTCTAAACACATGTATAAGGCAAAATTAACATTTTTGTTTTTTATGATAATGTGAAAAACTATATCCAGTCATACAATTTTGGATAAAATTTTTAAAAACGAATCGGTAAGAGAAGAGAAATGAAATTATTGTTTCCTATCAATTATTGTCTCACATTGTATTTATGAATAATATATGTGTCTGTTTAATATTTTTGAAGTTATTTATTCATTTTTATCAATATTACAGAATAATAACCATTAATTAAAATCTTTTGGACTTGGAACAAAATCTTAAATCAATCATTGATTAATCATGTTATACTGAATTTTTAGAATAAACATTTAATCTTCTGTAATGGATTAAATATAATGTAATCAAAAATGTTTTAACAGTAAATTTTTTAAATTGCGATTTATTTTGATCGACCTTTTTTTGTAGTAGAAATAATTTTAGGACCTGTGTCAATGTTAACAGAAATAAATAGTCATACGAACTCGCTGTGCATGCACAGAGCGAATGGGATGAGACGCGTGAGCGACCCACCTCTACTAAAGCTACTAATTGTCCATAAAAAGCACTGCTTTCGTGTTGGACGAATAATTTCGCGCGTCACAAAATAAAAACGCATATTCGAGTACGTCTGTCTGATCTATTTTCTTCTGTGAACCCGTAAGTTAATTTAGAGGCACATTCGCATGTATGGGAATTGATTTAAATTATTACTTTAAATTGTACCAGAATAGGGCCGCGCGGGACGGCCGCGCCGCCGCTCATATCACGCATGTAGATAGGATTTGGTGTTGACTACGAAGAATAAATTGTTAAATTTTTTGCTGTTGTTTTTTTTTTCGTAGAATTCTTCTCGATTAATCTGCTCAGATTCGTTTACCATCCCGCCTGATTCATCTTCTAACTCGTCTGTTTATTTATTTTTGAATTTTATGGGAGTTTTTATTAATACAATGGCACAATCTTGTGGCCAATTAGACTACAGCACGTCAACGGGCCGGCTCGACCGCCGAGATAAGATACCGCGCTCTCACAGAATATAGACGAGAAGTTACATCTTCCGCTGTTGAAGTTTCGTTCAGTGAGAATTCCGGTGGCCCACTCCCTTCTTCAGATATTGAAGTGGACGGCGGTGACTACCTTCTATCGGCTGCAAGCGGCCATGGGTGGTGGTCACTACTGTCTATGTAATGGCTGGCATGCTCGCTTACTCCTGCGCGTATCACTTGTCGGGCCATGCACAGCAGGTGACAATTCTGTTTGAAACTATAAACTTATTAATTAATTTCACGGTTTAACGGCTACATCTAAAATACGCCCACATATATAGGATGAGTGTTAAGGTGTTAACTTGTAGTCTAATTGACTGTGATAGTTTTCCTGTTTACCTTTTTTATATATACCACTGTTGTGAATTTGGATGGAAATTCACAACAGTGGTATATAATGGAAAAATGGTATTCATACATCCACAATGCTTTGAATTAGCTATCCAACGATACCCCACTCCATAGGATAGACGAGAAAAATGTTATCCCCACCTTACGTGTAGGGTAGGTAACCTAAAAAAATCTTTTTAAAAATTTTATTCTACCACTTTATCAGCGTGGTTAATATGTGTACCAATACTCTACTACCTCTTTCCAGTACTATGAGTTTTTGAGTTACGCCGCGACGAGTTATGCGTACGGATGGGCGGACATGACGAAACTATAAAGATTCCTTATCGACTACGGAATCCTAAAAACCAGCTTTAGAAAAAAAATCTTTTAAAAAAGTACAGTGTCTTCGCTGTGATTTTTTAATAACAAAATGTTTTCAGTTAATATAATAAATGGCCTTTTTAGCAAATTAAATCAATTTGCGGAACAGTTTTGGTCTTAATTTCTATCATACCTAATTGCAATGAGGGGTGGCTGATAAGTAATCTAGTTTTAATATATATATATATATATATATATATATATATATATATATATATATATATATATATATATATATATAATGCGAAAATGTTACTGGCAGCTATCCTGTCGTATTCTCCATTTATCCCTTATATCCTTTGTTTTTCTTGTGTAATTTTGCATAGGCACTTCATTGTTTCTAGAATGTCGCAAGATAGATGTAAATGATGCAGATTGAGCATAGTGCAGTGATAAAATTTCTAACCAAAGAGAAAAATACGCCACCGCAAATCAGACAACGCATGTTACATGTATTCGATGATTCGTGCCTCTGCGATTTCGTAAAAGAAGTTTTGGTCAAAACAGTTTAAGCATGGCCGTGAGAGTATTAAAGACAATTCCCGTAGTGGACGACTCGTCTCGGCGATAACTGATAAAAATGTGGCAAAAGTGAAGCTGTCAATTCTAAAGGACCGTCGAATTAAGCAGTTAGAACAAGCAAGAGATGTTTGCATTAGTAAAGAACGAGTGTACGAAATAATTCATGAATATTTGGGCATGTCCAAGGTCAGTGCTCGGCGGGCACTTAAAATGTTGACTCCTTTCGACAGGCAACGGACGTGTGAAATGTGAGTCGTTTTTGAAAACGAGTCAAGGTAAAGAGGAAAATTTTATTTCTAGAATAGTCACCTGTGATGAGACCTGGATTCGAAAATGGGATCCGAAAAGTAAACAGTTACCATTACAGTGGATATTTAATGGCGTAAAGCCTCCTCGTAAGTTTATAGTCGGTCCATGGGTAAGCAACTAATTGCAACAATTTTTTGAGATGTCCAGAGAATATAACTAATAGATTACCTACGTTAAAAAACTACAACGACAGCCGAATATTATGCTAATTTGCTATCTCAACTACGTCAGTCTATAAAAGAAAAAAGAAAAGACAAACTTAGAAAAGTGATTCTAATTTTGTGTGATAATGCATCTATGTACACCGCTTGAAAAACGAAGCTGGCTATGACCAAAAACCGTTTCAAGAAAATCGACCACCTACCGTATAACCCAGATTTAGCACTCTACAATTTTTTCCTGTTTTTTAAGATTTAAGAGGGTGAAAATTTTCAACCGATGATGAAATAAAGTCCGCGGCAAATCAGCATTTCGACGACAAACCTTAAAAAATAATTTTCTTACGTGTCAATGTAGGTTTGTAAAAAATGTAGTAAGTGCCTTTCCCTTTCAGAGGACTGCATAGAAAAGTAAAAAAAAATTGGCCATGCCCAATTTTTATTTCATACTTAGGTACATTATTTATCAGATTCTTCTCGATGAAATACGATGTTTGATTTTATTTTCGAAATGACCTGTGAAAAAATCGCCTTTCTCTTATATGTTGTATGTTATGTTAAAAACAAGTTCGTCGCTTTGTCTGAAAGTTTCTTAGTGTATTGCTGTCCAAAAATGAATCAAAAATTTCCATAAAATTTCTGAATCCAGGGTGTCGCCACCACATTGTCGCAGTATTTGCTAGTCAGCGAGCCCCCAGCAAAGTTTGCTATACCACTATGACCATTTGACATGCCCCATCCCCTAATCGTAGGCGTGTTCCACTTTTAGAAATTTGGGGAAAAGTCATTTTTAGGAATGCCAGAATATGTTTGTGGAATCTGCATTTAATCATCTTTCGTTTTGGTGATTTCATCATGAGTACAATGAGAGCAGATGCATTTTTTTTACTTAGCATTTAATTATGATTTAAGGTATATATTACATTAGTAAGGTTGTATTTTATTTCGTACCTATGAACAAATAGGCTTTAGCTACAGCTTTCAGCTACATCGATTTTATAGCTCTATATATATATAATACCTTATCATTGGCTATAAACAATAAAACAACACATTTTCAATAAAACACAAATCCACTCTTTATTAAAAAAAAAAGACCCCCGAGTAATTAAGATGGTAACATCTGCGTAATAATCTTAACTACAGTCTTCTTGTCCAATTTGCACTTGGGATGTAAGAGTTCACAGTCCGCCTTGGAGGACTTGCCTTCGTCGATCGCCGACATCATGGCCGTTCCGTCGAGCATGCGCCGTATTAGAGAATTGCTAAAAAAATGACAAAAGTGCTTAAAAAATGTCTTAATTTCCAACCTTGCGTCAATGGCAACCTTGAGATTTCAATCATTAGAATGGTCATAATGTCTATGTAGGAATGAAATAGATAAAATTCGATGAGAAGCTGCTTATTGTAATGTGAAGATGGATACAGAAAAGTGAATGATTTTAATAAGTAAGTATTTTACACTTAAAATTCTTAGAACTGTCCACTTAGAAACTATAAAATAAAAATAAAAAAACCATTTCAATTAAAAAAAATTAACTCTTCCAAGTAGGGTATGTATATCGCATACATCTGTTAGCTGTTTTTATAAATTAGTAAAAAGAAAATTGTTTGTCTAGCGTCAGCATTAATTAACGCGAACAAATTTTTATGTAATGACTTTCTATGCCTTTTGGCGCCATTTAAGGTAAGACGAAGGTTATAAGAAAGTCATAACGGACTTCGATCTGCCTTTCATGATTAAGGTCCATACCTTGCCACTATTTATAACTGGTTTAACGAGTTTAAACGTGTTCGCACTAATCTGCGTGAGGGACGTCCTTTTACGGCGACGACTGAATACAAAATCAATACTGTGCACCTCATGATAGAGACCACCTGAATCAGATTTGGACAAGCTTAGGCATCGGTATGAGTCAAGTGTACAAAATCCTTCATGAACATTTAGCGACCAAGAAGCTTTGTACTCGGTGGATACCTCATAATTTGAACGAAGATCAAAAACTCCGTCGTGTTAATTGATGCCACGAAATAACGTAAAGATTTGCCGGTGGTGACTCAAATGCTGTATTCGACATAGTTATAGATGACAAAAGTTATATTAAGTATTACGATCCCGATACCCAAAGACAGTCTGCACGGTGGGTGTTTCCTTTCGAAGAGTAGCCTACTTAACTAAAACAAGGCCGGAGCGTCGGAAAGAAGATGATGGCTTCTTTCTTCGGAATGACAGGTCATTTGGCAACAATTGTTTTAGAATATAAAAAAGGATTCACCGCAGATTTGACACACTAATATAATCGTTTACCTCCTGTTTTGAAAAAAGTTCGGGAACAAGACCTCGCAGTAAGATTCTCCTACATCATGATAAGGATTCATCAAATACCGCCAGACAAAAACTATTTGGGAACGTTAGGTATAAAATTCTGGGTGACTCCTCTTACAGCCCCGATCTCGAACCATGGGATTTTTATTTATTTTCTAAAATAAAAAGAAAAACTTCGAGGAAAGTAGCTTAAGGACGCCGAGGAAGCAGCGGCTGCATATGAAAAGGCCGTCGACGATACCCCTAAGTGCGAGCAAGCAAAGTGTTTCTCTCAGTGGTTCCATTGAATACAACGATGCATTGATTTGAACGGACACTATTTCGTACAATAAAACAATAGTAATAAAAATAACTTGCTAGTTTGCACAGTTTTTGATTGTCTGCAGACTTTCAGATTGACCCATGTAAGTACATTTCTATTATGTGATTAAATCATCACTAATATTCTATCAGTTGAAGTGTCCCTATGAAGCAAAACAATCATCTTCAAGATGGTTACAGACGACACACAATCTTTTAACTTTTTTTCCTAAGAAAAATCGAAAGCTTAGTCATTTCAATATCTAGATGCTTATGTCGAATTCGTTAAAATAAATACTCAGTAAATAAAATTTCAATTTAACTTTTCTATTTGATCAAAACATGTAATCTTATTGGGATGATAGCCCTTTCACCTTTTCAGGGTTTCGTACCTTAAAAGGAACCCTAATAGGATCACTTCGTTGTCCGTCTACCTGTCGTCAAATACTTATTTGGAGCTATACAAAAAAAAAACAAGTTTTTAAGTCACTGCACTCTGAAAATATGGCGTTTTTGTTGCATATTTTAACTCTTTCAAATCAAACAAAACTTGTAGATTAGGTTGTTCTAGAATTGTGAAATTTGGCAAGAAGCTACGTCTCGAAGCTACCTAATAAAGAAAAATCGTTAATTTTTAGTAATATCACATAAAAAAAATCTTTTGTACTTACAAAATTTAATTTACATTTGGAATATGGACTGTGATGTAGACCATTAGGAATATGGGTGAACATTTTATGTAAATTCTTTCTAAAAAATTTCATTCACAACAAACAATATTCTACAATATTTTGGGGTTTGGGAAGGGGGGTAAATTTTTGTATCTACTACTGTTAATAAAGTGCTAATAATAAAAATATTTGGGTGATTTGTATTTTTCATGATCTCTGTCTCTTTTAAGGAAACGCTCTGTACCTCCATCTGGATTTAGTTACACAAATTAATACATTATATTAACTGGATATGTTCTTCTGTGTTAATTTAATTCAAAGTTTGATAATGGTGACCTGCATGTAAATTTAAATACAAACTTTTAGCGCTCACCTAGAAAATGCAGCCAACATTGTATCAAATTCAGTGGCATTCCCTGAAATAACATTCTCGTTAGCGAGACGAACGTAAGAACACGCCAATCGCTGTACGCATGCGCGTGAGTCGACATTGTAGCGGCCGAGGGTTTCATCCATCTTATTCAGCATGTCTGTTAATTGCAACAGCTCCGAATCTTCACCTGCATTGAAAGGGTAAATAGTTAAATGAACGATTGGAAAACTTTTTATTTATGGTGAATGAACTCTGTATTGGAAAGATAAACAAATCAATTTTCCATTATATAAATGCGACAAGAACTCGGTTTTTTTTATCTGCTACATTCGTTGAGCCAAATTACTGAATCGATCTACATGAAATTCGATATATCTCCATACTAAATTTCATCAAAATCGACTCAGTAATTATAAAAAAGTAATTTTAAAATAAAAAAAGAAAAGAATCTACGTCTATGCGAATAAATTTAAGGAAAAAGGCTAGTATTTTATATTTTACAACATCAACTTTTATAGTTCTATACAGTCGCAGTCAAGTTTCTCGAAACCAATCAAGAAAAAGGTGAAATTTCCAGGAGAAATTAATTCATAAATCCACAAAATAACTCACTCCTGCCGTATCCCCCGCCATAGCTGTAAGCCAGCGCATGAATTATTTTCGGTAATACGATCACCGCTCCGAAACCTATAATGGAGCCGAGCAGCACGCCTCCTAGATCTATTTTGACGGGCCCGTATACGCCAGGCGCTGAACTGCCGTAGGGACCCTAAAAACAAAAGTAATTAAATTAAGCTCCGAATCAACCAACGCCATTGAGAAGAACTATGTAGGAAACTTAGGGATGCTGTACCAACTTTCATTTTTCCACTCTCAAAATATTAGGTCGGGGAAAATCTTTTTTGTATTTTATAAGTAAAAAGTTGCAGTAAAATTTATTTAGTTGTGCTGTGTACATCTGGCTAGTTTTGATACGATTAAATAGATGATGATTTTTTTTGTTTTTCTGTCCACCAAAACGAATGAATCTAGAAATTCGATACATTTCGAAGTTATATTACAATTAAGGAAAAAATACGAGACAAACCGCAAAAAACATTTGTGACGTTTATAGACCTAATGCAGTGTCGCTAGAGTAGCACAAAACTGCTATAAGCGTTTTCAGTCCGGTAATTTTGATGTGATGAAAAAGGAATCTCCCTCGGGTCGACCTGTTACGGATAAAGTTGATGCCATTTTGGAAAAAGTAGAGAAAGATCGGCACATTAGTTGTTACAGCACAGCTGAAGAATTGGGGATTGATCACAAAATAGTTTTGACCCATTTGTAATAAGCTGGATATAAATATAAATCTCATTACTTGAATCCCACAGGATCTCATTAAAATGAATTTAATGAATCGCGTACTCATTTTCGATTTTCTATTGAAACATAATGAAATTGAGCCGTTTTTGAAAAGAGTGATCATTGGTGATGGGAAATATATTACCTACGACAAGAATGTACGAAAAAGATCGTGGCCAGAAGGCAAGGAAGCTCCACAGACTATAGCGGAACCCGAATTAACCGCAATAAGTTGATGCTATGTGTATGGTGGGATTGGAAGGGTATTATTCAATAGGAGTTTTTACCGCCGGCAAAACCATCAATTTAGATCTCTACTGCCAACAGCTGATGAGACTCAAGCAAGAAGTAGGAAAAAAAAAAGACGGAATTGATTGATCAATTCCGACTGTTTTTTTTCTCTACTTCTACTATTTCTGTTGACAGAAAGGATGTAGTTTTTAACCGTTATAACGCCAGACCATACAATGTTTAGCCATTCAAGAAATATTGACAGAGTTTAATTGGAAAGTGTTAATGCATCCACCATATAGCCATAATTTTGCAACTTCAGATTTTTATCTGTTCCGATCTCTTCAAACTCTTTAGGTGGTGTTAGGTTAATATTAAGAGAGGACTTTTAAGACTACCTGTCACAGTTTTTTGATCACAAGTCCCAAAATTTGTACAGCAATGGGATTATGTCTTTGCAAAAGTACTGTAACTTGTTGAACAAAATGGTATACAGATGAAAAAGTATTTTGAATTTGTATATGAAATATGAAAAACCTTTTTCCTCGACCTTAAACTTAGTTAAACAAGATTGTATGCATCATTGCGGTCTCTATTCTTGAAATCTTGAAGCAAGAAACCAGTTGTAATGATAATTGTATTAGATGGCACTATTTCGTGAATACGTTTTCTTCTTGTATTTTTACATCGCGTTAACAAAGTGTCAGCATTCACTTGGTATATATACCATATCGTAAGAGTACTTATCGTACTTTCTTTGGCAGTACATGTACTAAAATTGGAACGATACAGAGAAGATTATCATGGCCCCTGCGCAAGGATGACACGCAAAATCGTGAAGCGTTCCACATTTCATTGTCAATGATAGATTTCGGTAGGCGCAAATAAATTATATTGCACGCTAATCAAACTAATTATGTCGAACAAAGATGATTATTACGCCATTAATTATTCATATAACGTATATTAATATTAACTTCGTCCTTCGACAACCGTCGTAATCTACATAAAGTTTTTACAAAAAACCATTAGGTACCGAACTGTCAGTTTATGTCTATTTTATTTATCCCTATTATATATATATGTATATAATATAACCAGGAAAGGAATGGATTGGTACCGTGGTCCCGTAGGACGATATCCCAAAACGCTGCGTCCTGTCGGCCTGGGAGTCCCTGTTGCGCAGGTCGTCGCGCGCGTCCCGGCGCACCTCGCCCGCCGCCTCCGCCATCTGGTCTTCGGCGTGCTGGTAACTAGGTACAAAACCGCTGTGCACAAAAGTTAAATTTTCACCAACAGAGTAAACCCTTAACGTTCGTAAATCACACTCATTCCAAATTAGAAACCATTCCCTATTCTGTGAGCCCTAATACAATGGCATATATTATGAGAAGTAAAAAATTCACATTCAGATGCGGGTAGTGAGCCCCAAAAATAGACCTACTAACATGTTGCCCTTATACTTGGCAGTAAACAATCGAATCGATGACTATTCACGTTCGATGGGGAGATGGACTCAGACGTCTATATAATAAATCAGACACTAAAAATTTTCCATGAACACAAAATATCGTAACAGCGATTTAAAACTATTTGAAAATTTAACTTTTAGACATATCGAAGAATCATATAATACTAACTTTTCGCCAGCGCTTCGCCCACGTGAAGGAAGGATCACACCCTAATTTTCAGAAATTTCGTACGTCGTAATTCGGATTGGGGCGGATTCAGGGACGTCATAGAGGTCACGACCCTTCCTGGGTCCTTTGCCTTACTCTTGTAATCAAATTAGAACCTGTTCTCACTGAACCTCGGCTACGTGACCTCGCTGAGTCGAAGGCTAGTGTCTGTCAGTGTGTCACAGCCAGTTTGCTCCGAATCTACTGTACCGATTAAGACGAAGAGTTAGTACACATATTAACTTCTGTGACTCAAAAGTGAGCGCGTAACGTTAATAAATGAATTTTAAATAGGTATAGATTCACTTTCGGGACAAATGAGAAAAAAATTTTGAAAACTGTGCCGTATGAAATATCAAATGAGAGGGCTTTTTGTGACTTTCTCAAATATATATTGATTTTAGTTTTAAAATAATTATAGTTAAGAAAATGAATGATAATATGTCATTCCCCTCTCTCATCTCCGAAAATACTGAACCTAAAATTTTGAAAAAAAAATAACAGAAAATAGTTTTTACTTTTAAATTACAGATAATTAATAATAAGTCTATGAGCTTAAAATAACATGGAAAGTTAATACTGTGCATACAAATTCGTTTGCAATTGTTTTAATTACCACAAACAAATTTTTGTCAAATTAAAAAAAAAAACATATTAAATATGTAATATATTCATCGTATGGAACTCTTTCAAAATGAGTTCATCTTGCATTTGTCCGGTTGTTTTATTAAAATCTCAATTCTAAACGTAAACTTCACCCCATTACATTTCGATCCTTATCTCATTCTCGATTCCAATCACTCTTTCTCTCTTTCTCGCTTCTTCTTTCTCACACTTCATGTCTCCCCTTCCCTTCGTCATCTCCCCTTCCTCAACCCTTTCCCTTTTAAACCTTATGCCATCCCCGCACCTCATATCTTTTCAAGCAAAGCAAGAAAGCAATGTTTTTAGTTTTTTTTTCTACAACTTAAACAAAATTTATTGACTTAATAATAAGTTTCACACGATGGTGAATTCTATTGAGTAATAAAATTTCGTCAAAGGTGGTTGACCGACTATCTGAACTACAAGAATACATACGGACAGACTGATAGTAGATTATATTTTAGATGACGGTATATTCTATCAAGTTTTATTAAGTTTACTTAAACATTGCCTTTAATTATACTTTAAAAAACAAAAATTGTAATTGTAGACATTGTAGGTGTATTCTTAAGAAGATGATAGACATATATTACCGCAGACTCTTCTTTAGGTCTTTCTAATACCTATACAATTCTGTTATACCTTAATGTAACTCTAAAAATTTTGTCAGTGAAAGCCCTAAAATATCTTTTTATAAGTCGTTCGTAAAACGTCCAGATTTTTCCTTCTGCCCCCTAATAGGACTTAAATGTGTTATACATATTAACCTTTCGGAATAAATAATCTTATAATGCTATAAACCACTTCTAAAATCTATTTGCGTGGTTTAAAAAACTGAGTGCACAAACAGACAGACGGTAATGGCGAGTTTGTTTCATACTATTTAGACAAGGGAAGGCAAGAAATCTTTTCTCAAATCATTTTATGTATTACAAATTTAAAATTAAATATTATCTTAATATAATACTTAAGACATTAGTTTGTGACGCAGTGGACAATGTCTTGTGAGATGAACTCGCCTATCGAGTGGTAAATACGAGCCTATAATTGGTAAAGTATCGTTGAAAAAATGTTCCAATTTGTTATTTGTCATCACTTCCTTGCGCATTATACGCAGAATGAATATTCTATGCTTTTTTATCACACTCAAAAAATACATTTATTTTTTGCGTAATTCAACAACGCAAATAGTTCTCTAGGTCACCTGTACCCGTATTTACTAGAGACGCAGGCTTATCGTAACTCGACAGAAGAGCACAAATATTTCGCCATATATATACAAAAAAATTAATTGTGTGTCTGTTATTTCAAAATATCCTTTAAAATCCATAAGGTTACTTATAAGTCACCAAAATGCGAAGTTACTTTTTTTTAAAATTGATCTATGTTACTATTTATCCGGAGCAGTCTTCAGAACGGCTGAACTGATCTCGATGGCACTTTCACTGTAAGTTTATATGGCTACTCATGGTATACCTTTTTATCGGAAATATTTAGGGTTCTTGCGTGAAAATTGATAATAACCTTAAAAATAGGATAATTCGATTAAATGTAGAACAGCGATTGATGTCAAGAAGGTTTCGAAATCGGGATCGAGACTAGAACAGGACTAGGATCGGAGTCACGATGGACACGGCGTCATCGGTCGATATAATGTCGATGTAGAAATTAATTTTATGTCAACGAGAAATAGGGGCGGGAGCGAAACCTAGTTATAAGCAAAAACCGGCTAAGAGAGTATCGGATCGTGCTCCCTGTAGGGTTCTGAAGCCGTTACTCCAAAGAAATGCACTGCAGATGAAGAAACTACGTCGTTACCCTTTTTTCCATGGTTCCCGCACATAACTATAAGCACTTTAGTCGCCTATAACTATAGAAACAAGTATGTCGACTATTACTTTTAAAATAGTGTAAGCTATAAAGCACCAGCGGAAGAGCGTATCTTCATGCCATTTATGTCCTTTAGTTGAAAAACGCGGTTTTTCGGAAGTAACTCTAAAACGATATATCCCATCATGTTCAAAATAATTTTTGTTGAAAATATTTATCGGGTTATTAATATTATATTTATACATTATTAAAAATAAAGTATTCAATCTTTGTAAATTTTTTCATATTTTTTTGACTTGCGGTATAAAAAATAAAAGGAGGGGACACAATTTCTACTATTTTCGAAGCGATTATTTCCAAAATTGCTTAGAAACTTTAAAATGTTTTTAAAATAACTGTGGAAATCCACAGTTATTTTAAAACATATTAAGGTTTCTTATTTATGACAATAAAAAATATTTTAAAAATTCACATATTTACTTGCCACGCGTTGATGTTTGCTAAAACAATTTTTTTTTAGCTTCTCTTACATATCTGGCGTGCTTCCAACCCCTAGAAATATTTATTTTTATTATTTAACTACCAAACTAATTAGCGGTTTATACAAGATAAAAGCGGTAAAAGCGGTTTATACTATGAATTTCATTAATATACGTCTTGTATTTTGTAAATAAAATGGTTATGACATGTGGACGGACGGACGGACGTGACGAAACTATAAGGGTTCCGTTTCTCCCATTTTCGCTCGGAACCCTTAAAAATAAATAAAGACACATGTTTAATATTTTTTTAATGCATAATTGAAAGTCTAAATGTTGAATTCCCAACAATTTAAATCTAAATAATATTTTCATATTTCAATGCGAATTGTAGGCATACGCGATAACTATAAGCTATACTTTTTTTTTCATTAATATCTAGTCAACTTTCACGATGGATTTCGATGACGACCGCCACCAGATCATGAAGACGTGAACCGAAAACAACAGAAGAAAAAATCTACTCGCCTGTCGCTCCTGTAACTCGCGTCAGCCGAACACGCGCCGGACACCAGCAGCCACAATACGGATGCACCTAGGAAATACATTTTCTCCACAGACCGCCCGAAGAATGCACCCTTCGCCGGCCGCACGCACGACTTATAACATGTGGCGTTCCGTGCTGTGCCTGCAAACAATGAGGTTGGGCAACGCGGCTGTCGTTTTGATCTTTCTGGTATTTTTATGTAAGAACGCACTTTTACTAATAGCGTCATGGTACGATTTACGTTTCCCATAAACGTCGCGGACGCCCGGCGCGGTGTGTGGCAAGACGCGAGCGCACAGCACGCGTACCTGTAATCTGGAGGATTGCAAAAACCATGAGTACATGCACAGGAGAGGCGCTCTTCCGCGCTAATACTCCGAGCTTCAAAATGTTAAAGGTTTTTTGACATGAATACGTCTTATCGCTCGTTAGGGACACCGAGCGCCGGTCAAACTTTCTTGTGTTACAATATACCATCAGATTTCAATCGCCGATTACTGCGAGACTAATTATGCGATAACAACTGTACTTGTTTATCGTGCAGCATTTGTTTTCGCCGTGACGTCATCGGACTAGTGGAAGCGCGTGCGCGTGATTGTTGAGAATGATCGTTGTGTAAAATTATAAATTAGTGAACGCGTTTAGCTAGAAGGTTGATACGGGTGTCATTGTAAAGAACTTGAAAAGAGCTGCTCGGATTCAAAGTGAAGCAATAGAAATATTCGCCAAAACATATAAAGATCGCTGTTAAATTTAAAATTGCAAAAAAAAAATAATAAGTTGCCTTATATAAATAAGCGCGTAATTATAGAAAACGCAAACCGGATGAAAGCTCCCATCAAAAGGAATTGAAAGGACCTAAAAAGTCCAGGGCCAAGCAAATGTCAAAGTTATTATATGATTTTATGCCGACGTTTTCACAAAAAATCTACCGCGCGGACCTTGACTTACGCTTTTATAATTTTTTTATCACTTCTCCTTGTATATATTCCAAGTTATAAATATATCGTACTCATTACTAAAATTAGAACACAATTAGAATATTAACACCTCACACAATAGAATGATTCCACTCCGTTTACTTCAACTAAGGAACATACCTACAGTTTGAAAGACAAAAAGTACGATAAAATACTCAGAGAAAATGAAAACGGATTGTTTTCTCCTAAGTCACGACGACGCTGATCAGAACCCAGAACGTTCGGTGTTTTGAAGCAAACGCCAATAGAGATCCTCAACCGTCAGGGTTCCGCAAGATACCACAATTATATTTGAGATATATTAATCTCTAAGATATTCGCATACCGCGGAACGCCAAATAACAGTGGACGCTGACAAACAGAGCGTGTTGGGGCGCCTGCACTATTGCGGGTGACTCATTCAATTATGTATTATGAACTGTAGGTACCATAAAAGTTTTGACATATAAATACAATTCGGGATTTTGAAAGAGGTTGTACTTAACTGAAAAACCGAAAGAATTTTTAGAATCGGTTCTTTCTTTATCAGAAGACAAGGTTTCTTTGGATCAAGGATCAGGCACGCAGAGAGGACTAATATATTTACATTCTTTTTTATTCATATAAACAGCTATCGCCCGCCGCTCCTCTTGTGTGAACATAGATCAATGTCTACTGATAACCCCGAGTCCTTCATGATTCCGACGCTCCTAGTGCTTGATTTCGTCTCGATCCAATCCCGATTCCGGTTTTGCTCCCGATTTGGATAATGGTTCTACTTTTGAGTCAATTCCAATAAATTAACCCATTCTTAAGGTTTTTTTTTCACGCAAGAACCCTAAAACTTATCGCAATAAAAGGTATCCTAGATGTGACCCAGTAAGCTCCTCTACCTTGCCGTGAAAATCGCATCGTGATCTGTTCAGCCGTTCCGAAGATGAACCGAATTGCGGATTTCAGAGGAAGACAGACAGGTAAAAAAGGGTATTTCCTTTCATGTAAACTTCGTCCTGACAATAACGAATACAACAAAAAAAGAAACAGAAACATGACGTGCGTACACATGCATTGACGATTGATTTTTATATTATATACACATATATATATATATGTAGACGATTTAATATCAAGTGTTATAGTAGGCAGTTGACGACCGGCGGCCTATATATAAATTAGCGGACGGAGGATCGAACAAAACTGATATTTTATAACCATCTTCTGGACAGGAAATTATGGATGATTTAGATCATTGGAATTTATTCAATGACGACCTACATCTTAAACCTCTCGTGAATTGTCTTTTAAGTGTTTATCTCCTCAACAGAGTTCACCAAACACGGCATTCGCAACGTGTATACTATTTCGTGGTGATTATAAAATCGTTTTATTTAAATATTAGATACATAAGACAGAAAAATCATTTTTATAATATTTTAAGGGGCATGCGGGCATCGTAGAGTGGACGCCCATGGACGCCCTGCAACCCAAGAAGAGCCCCTAGTACGTCACTGGCCTTTTTGGAAGGAATACGGTTTTTTATTGGAGACCTGCTTCTCAAAGTACTGAAACTGGGTACAAAACAAATAATTAGATATGCTTTTTTAATCACAGTATCGAATATTATATGTGCCAAAACATTTTTTCTGTCTGATAACTTGTTTGAACCTAGAAATCATATCGCTGAAAATACATGTTGCTACTGTAAAATTTATAAGAAACAACATCGTAGCATGACGTGGTTTCTTTTCCTAAGATGGAATGCTTTCAAAAATATCGATATAATATAAACAAAGCAACCTAAACTCATACGCCACCTTCATTCTGTCTTGGATAAAAGTTATTACATATTCATTGTTCAACTCAGTTTTGACAACTCATAATTAACAAAATGCTAGGCACAACATTACGTACCCTGAGTGGCAAATAACTTTCCCAAAGTATTTACTAGTACCATTATTTGGAAAGCTTATTCTATATACCGTACTGGGTTGGCCTTAATGTCCCCAACTAGCCCTTTTTCGCGTATCTGCTCGCGTAACCCTAGAAAATATTATTTCATTTTGTACATCAAGCTACCTCTGATTGAATCATGAACCCTATTTGAAGACTGTTCCCGTTTTTAATTCCCGTTCCATCACTTGTCCCAATAACGATTACGCTCTCATTTCTTATACAACACCCGCTCTCAGTCGCTGCGCCGAACCACAAATCAATTCCCATCCCATATCCACTCCCGATTCTGGTCACAATGCCGCTCTTAATCCTGTACATTCGTTATATCAATTCCTAGCGAATTGCCCAAGGCTTCCCTTGTGGACCCAATTCGTTATTTTCTACGTCAAATGATGTTACTGTCATAGATGTCAGTCCGATCCTGTTTTCTATTTAAGTTCTGAATTGGTAGTTAGTTCCGATACGGTTTTGTTCTCTATCTCAATCTCGCGTCCGTCTATTTTCCAATCACTCTATCGCTCCGAATTCGTATGTCGATACCGGATTATTGTAAATTATTTTATTATAGGTATAAAATCTCATGCGTACAATCTAAAAAATATTCTATGTTTATACGAAATTTCATCTAAATCCATCCGAGCATCTATGCGTAACAAACAACCAAACATCGTTATAAAGTTCACACATTTGGATTGTTAAAATAAACGTATCGTACATTACTGACAAAAAACGCAGTGTAAAAACTCTATCGTTTGTTTTAATTTATTGTAATTTTCCTATTATTAAATCATTATTTCAATTCATCGCACACTATAACATTACTCCTCTAAACGAAACTAACAATAAGCATGGCCTATAAAATAATAGAAAATTAATCACTTTTAAATATTCTAGTTATAAAAAGTCAAACAAACAAAAAAATACGGGTTGCACTCCGGGAGTGCCGGCAGAAGTAAAAACTTGAACATAAACTTTGTGTATTTTTGAATATTTTGGAATAGATAGGGAATAATTTCGCACGAATTGTTTTATTTATCAGTATATAAGTACTATCATTTATGTGGTAAAATACAATATTCATTTATTGCGCTATCGCACATAAACATAACAATTTATATTACATTAAAAATTTAACACTTCAGAAATATTACAATTACACGAATTTTACAAGTATACAGACGGTCGAGCCATCAGCAGTCACCATCCATGGATGCGCGTAACAGGCTGTAGTACAAACACACACATGCACACTCGCGCAAGCGCTTTGCGCCGCTTAAACGAAACAGCAGGAGCGGGCATACATTTTCGCCGCGCGGTAGAAAGAGAGGGAATATTACTTCCTCTCCTACGTCGCGCCAGCGGTCTACTCTCCCTCCGTCTTACGAATTTTCGATCAAATCATGTGCCTCGACGCGAGTTTAACATTTTTTACCCATCCCAAAAAGTGCACAACGCCGCTAAAGAAGTTTTCACTTCAAAAATAAACAGTCACCTATATTTGATTTGACAATGAATTCCATTTGTTTCGTTTTAATTTTTGATCAAAGTTTATTAAGTCATTGTGGAATTTTAAATACAAACAAACAGAAAGAAACATAAATTTTAGCTCATATATTATACAATGGTGTGCACTGTTAGTACACTAAAATTCATTAAACCAGTTTAACTATTATTGAGCTATGAGAAAACATATAGACAAAAAAACAAAAAATAGCTTACATTCGACCCTAGATATCAAACTGTCTTCGCGCTAGATTTCATCAAAATCGGTACAGCAACTTAGGCGTAAAAAATATAATAAATACATTTTCACATTTGTAATATTAGTGTGATTGTATTGTTCACTCATGTAGATACAATAATTACTGTAGTGTTTCATTTCATATATAGATTATTAGATATACCTACTTGTACAAACTTATGCTTGTTTATGACCTCGTAGCTTCGAAACATAAAATTGTTTATCATAATCACACTAAAATCACAAAAGTGAGAAAATATGGATGTGAAAACGTATTCTTGTGCTCACTGAACTCTGAAACTACTAAATGGTTTGTGATAAGGCTATAGAAATATAGAAACTATATATAAAAAAAAGCCCAAAATAAAATATAGGCTATTTTACTTAGAGATAGTATAGTTTTCTATTCGTGAAAAAATTGTTAGATTCAGTTGAGCAATTCCTGAGATTAATGCATTATTATACATAGAAACAAACCAGTGAATTTTACATGTTTATAATATTAATATAAATTTAGCAATATTACTATGGTTAACAGCGATAGCTTAGTGATCAGCATGCTGTGAAAGGGGCGATTTCGATCATGCGGGCCTGCCTCACTAAGTATTTTTGTATCTCGCACACAATTCTGCACGCGATATACAATTTTACATATACGAATTATCAATTCTCACATATTTGGACGCAGGAGAAGAGCATCGATCTAAAACCGGAATTACAAAGAAGGAAACCCTGGAGGAAGCATTAAAAGCAACCCTTCAATGACACGCAAAGTTCTCAAGAATCACGAGGCCAGCGTGAGAGTTGGTGTAACACCCTTTTTTTAGAGCAGAACATAGTTTTCAACAGGGAGAGTATGTTTTATACAAATACTACGCTCGGTCTATCATAAGTCAGTAGTGAGACGGTCCTCTAACAGAACAAACACTAGAGTGGTGATAAGAGCAGTAATTTGATTTAAGCACAAGACTTAGAAAAATTATTTACAGCTGTCATTGTAAATCGCTAACAAAAGATGACGGAACGATGCATCTGATGATTCACATTTTTCTACAATTTTCTTAAAACAGATTTCATCATTTTATTTCTTTTTTATGTGACCACATCAATGAGACTTTTAATAATACAATCGAAATGAAGCTCAATATTTTCATAAATAAGTCATTAATTTTTAGAACTTAGTATACGTGCTCTCTAATAAAGCAATTCTCTGATGTTTTTTCCAAGTTCTCGACTTTTAAATCATTATGTTAATGTTACGAAAACAAAACAAAATAACAGATTTTATCGCACATGAAAAACATTGTGTTTCTTTAACGATTCCACTTGTAAGCACATTTAAGCATGTAAAGAGCGTCAAAATTATGACGCGCATTGCGTTCTAAACAGATTCAGACCTGACAAATTATTTTTGTTTATTTAAGATATAAATATAAAATAATATAGAATTACTTAATAGTTATAAAGTTACAGATTGTGGCCACAGAAGATTGAGGAAAGCTTCCGTTTGCGTTTGCTATAATTGTTCACTATTTGTAACTTACGAAAAGCGACCTTTAAAGGTAAAAATTGCATAGATTGCGTTATATTAAGGCTCATTTGCCACACACCTCACACACATATCCCCCTCTCACACTCTCTCTGTCTCTGTGTGTGCGTGTGTGTGTGTGTGTGTGTGTGCGTGTGTGTGTGTGCGTGTGTGTTTGTGTGTGTGTTTGTGTATATATATACATAGAAAAGGTTTCTAATAACTCGCATCTATAACAGAAAACCAAAAATATAAGATGTTATTAACAGACATCCAATTGTTTCATTTATTTCTTTGGAGAAGGAGACCACACACACATTTATCTCAAATGGGTTGAATGGTTTTCCTGACCTTCTGTGTTGGATTATTACTTTTTGGCTTATACTCATTCTTTATAATACAAAAGTTCTATGATTCATACAGATCATATTTTAATTCATTTCCACATTGAATTAATTCACTCTTTTTCTACTGTAATCGCTAAGAGTCCCGATGTGTCTCTGCTAATATTATCACGTAAGAATTATATAAATGAATGAAAATTTGCAGGTAGATTAATAACTAATTTTATGTATACTACGTATTATTAATAGCCATTGAAGAGTAATTTCTGGCGACAAATGCAGTATTATTGCCTAACTCCTAATCGTTAAGGAGTGACGATGGGTCCATCATCAACTTAGGAGCATGAAATGATAACTAAAGGACACAAAAACTTGAATAACTACAAAAAGACCTCAAAACACCCTATGCATGCCTAAAGTATTTGAGAGATCTCATAATTAAATCCTGACTTGGTGACTATGAGACTACCTCGGGAGTATACCCTTTTATGCAAAAAAAAAATTTTTGGAATCGGCCCACAATCGACGATATTATTACTGAATATGTATAAAAAATATATACAAACAAACGTAGAATATCCTCCTTTTTCGAAATTGATTAAAAAATAAACTTACGGCAACCAGTTCGGGAGAAAACGCATTAAAAGACATACTAATTAATTGATAAGTGCTGCGTTATTGAGACTCTTGTACACGTAAGACGAGGAAATATCTGAATTATCAGAAGTGCAATGTGACTATGTTATTGGGCATTTTTATAATTAATTTCATGTCGCGAGAAAACATAGTAACGAAACCTCCATATCGCTAAAGTCATCAAAGCCTTTAAAGGCATTTAAAAGTCCCTAAAAAAGACCCTACCTGAACCAACGTAAGGAGTATGATCAAAAGGCCTGTAGTAGTAGCATTATATGACTAATGTAAATAACATGCGTCATTAATTTTAATAGCTTTTTTACAAACATGATTTATTTATAATAGTTGTAAAGCTCTTTCTTGATTATCGCTTTTAGTAACACCCTGCCTCCATATTTCCTGCAACATCACGTAATTTATGGGCGAACCCTTGAATGAACACTAATTACTGACGATATCAAAGTAATCAAACGACAGCATTCAGTAAGCATAAGGTCCTCCTTCGGATTGAATGTAATAAAACAATTTGATATAAATCAATACGAAATATAATGAATATAAAATATTATTATCTTGAAATATGGATAAAAATAAAAAATTAATAGCAATTCTACTTCTTTATGAGCTCTATGCAAAAATACTACGGCCTAACCGCAATTACCGGCGCAAACAAGTGGAGAATCATGAAGTGGAACTACACGCGGAAAAAGCACTTTTTCCGCTACACCTTTCCCCGGCGATATTTCAAGGAGCCCGCATCAACTTATGGCAATCTCGGAAAGTCGCTCGATATGTGAAGTTCTGTTGCATCGCACTGCCAATTTGAAAAGGAATCAGTTTGAAATATTAGTCGACGTCCAGAAGATGTGTCTAGTGAAAAAGTCGTTGTGCCTCCATATTCTTATGGTCGTGATTGGCGTGGCCGCGAGGGCCAGGAGCAGGAGAGTCAGATTTCTGACTTTCAATACTTTGGACGACGATATAAGGGCAAGTGATACGTTTTGTTTTCTTTGCCTATCATTGGATTGGTGGATTATAAAACATTAAGCGATATTGTTCATTGTTATAGGCTTGTATTTAAACTCATATCAGAAATGTAGCCATAGAACTTCCAAATAATTCCAAATCACTACCAAAGCTCAATAAAACTCATTCACAAATTTTCTTATAACTGTAGCTATTTTATTTTTTATTTTGTGCTCTAGAATTATTTAAACCCCAAAAAAAAATTTGTATACATTTTTTTCTGTTATTATCACTAAATATATATTAACAATAATTTATTGTATGATCGTCGACGAAATAATTTTAACCGAGTCAAAATAAATTTATTATAGACCTTACAATTATCGTTATACCAAGAGCCCTTCTTTCCAAAAGAAAGAACGTTAAGCGCGAATGGAAAAAAAGGTTCTATCACGATCAGTGGTTCCTAAAATGGGTACAGGAAAACACTTCCAAATCAATTTGTATGTCGCACCAGCAAGTATAATTTCATGATTGCCTGTCAGGCGGTCCAGGTACTTCATTGATAACACAAAGCGAAAGTTAGAGTTATTACGATAACCGGAAACTTGAAACGAAACCACAGACATTGTAATATCATTATTATAGGTTCCAAAATCTGTCTTGTTTGCATCCTCGTTTTGGTTGCAATTTCTTGCTCCACATCAGTTTTCTGAATGAGGTAGAGGAGCTTCCACATTGCTTGGGCCGGCTGACGCGTCCTCGGACATTGTTCCGGAGGTAGCCGCGCGAGTTGCTGGGTGAAGGGAAACGATTGTATTTTTTGATAGTCACCGACATATTTTGGATACAGTCGTAAATTTTGATTAAACATGAGTCGATGAGAACTGCAGATGTTGGTGTTATTGTGTATTATTTTAGTAAAACGAAAATTGTTGAGCGTTTATTCGTTTTGGGACTCAATATTATAACGCGTAAATATGAAATAAACCATAATGTAAATATAAAATAAACCATAAATAAAGTATATGTGTAATTATTCCGATTCACGCACATTTACTTTGAGATTCATTGAGTTATTTTATGGGAGCCTTATTTTGCTATCGATTTCATTTATTTAGGGTCTATTAGGCACCTAGATAAGGATCTATAAATTATTTTGGTGAACACTTAAATTATATCGGTTTTTTAAATATGGATATAATACGCACCACCATATTTTCTTGCAACTATATAGTCTCGGCGTTAACCACTCGCTTCGCTGAGCGTAAAATAAAATTTATTTGTGGTTGTTTTTTTTTTCACGCCTCAAAACATAGTAATTAATTTACTATAGAACATATTCACAGTGTAGATTTCGGAATTCACACTAAATTTGGAAAATCGAAGAAAAAATCTTATTTTATTTTTTAATTTTCCGTTTAAATGCTGTATCAGAATTATGTTACTTTTATTAGACTCTTGAAAAATCCATTTTATAATATAGGATATAATAATATAATGGGCATATGTCATGAACAGCTCAAATTTAATTTCGTTATTTTATTTTGTCTAAATATTAAGAGCAAATGGAGAATTCTCGTCTTCGACAAGGCATTTTTCTTTCTGTAGGTTTTGAAAAATGTTTCTCCCCATTTTACTTCCAAAAATACCTTGAATTAAAAAATTTAAATCGTTTTTTTCTAACAAATTCATATGAAATGACCAATATCTTTTACTCTCCTTTGTAGTTTAAATCGATAAATAGGGTTTCTATTTACTAATTTATAGTGTACGTATTGAACACAAATCGTTTTAAAACTTTCAAATTCTTGATAATTGCTACTTAAAGATTCGGCTATGTTAATCTCTTGAATCGCAGTTGCACAAAGGTTTCAGTCTACTTAGATGTTTCTAATAATATTGGTCGAAGTAATACCGAAAATAAGTCATTGGATGGATAAGCTTTCTTCCATTCTTATATTTTTTAATGGGTTACATTACGTTTTCAGGTGGATCTGGACTTCACCGTACCGTTCATAAGTATACCCATAAGGAAGTCTTTCAACGCCATGATCGGAGGAGAAGGCTTCGTAAGGATTTTAAATTTTCTTTTCTTTATGACCATTAAATAAATGCATTAGACATCAGATCAATTTAAATAAATGGATTGTCATAATTCTTCGTCTTGTAACTAGCATCAAGGAGTCACCAAACAAGACTGAAATAAAAAATTTGATTAATCTAGACCCTATTACGGGATGTATATAAAAATGAATAAAACTGGCTGTATTTGGTCAATAAAATATTAAAATATCTACAAAGGAAAAAAGTACGGCGTACCATAACAACACCGCCTATTTCTCCACGACTTTATATAGTCATTGGCTTTCGATGAAAAATAATACCTCATTTCTTAGTATTATTCTTGAAATCCAATGTTTTTAAATTGAAAAAAGGACATTGCTCAATAGACTTTCAAGCCGTAAATCATTTTCATTTCTTAAACTGGACTACAGAAACAAAAATATTTATAAAAATCTTTATTTGCTTCAGAAGGTCTGTGTATATAATGAATATCCTAATTTTTAAATAATAATAATTTTTTATACTAATGACTAGCACACCTAGAGATTGTAGATTTGAAAATAATGAAAAAAACTTGTTAGTGGATTTTAAATGGTTTTATAAAACATTTTAAGGGACAATGAGCATGCAAGTCACAATAGGGCAGATAATAACAGTTGCCCGTGGTCATGCGCCACCCTAAAAGCTCGCTACCGGGCTTTAGGGAAAGAATAGTATATTTGATGGAGGAAGGAGTGGTCCACTGGAACTCTTACTCACTGTAGCAAAGCAACACCGATAGCTGTTACTTCACATCTGCATTGTGCTGTTGTGATATCGGTCGAGTCACCCCATTTTCGTGCTACAGGCTGTAGTTAATTGGGCTGTAGTCTACAGCCCAATTAACTAGAACATGATTCTATCACATAAGTTGATCTATTAACACACTTTTCTTTATGTTACATTAAATTTTTTTATGCGTACTAAAATAGATTCAGACAACATATCTATAAATATCATTGAGCAATTTTTACATGCACGAAAAACGATTTAAATGTTATCTATATCGGTTGTGTTGAATTTGCTTAGGTAGTTGTAGCTCTGCAAGAGAACAGATAGACATACTTACTTACAGTAATATCGTTAGCCTTTATGAGCGAGTTCTTCTTCTACTTCTTCTTCTTCTTCTGTCTTCGAGTGAGAAGATAATAGGATAGATACGATTGGGTTAGGAAGATAACTCATTGGTCAGGGTTATCAGAGCCATGAATTGGCTAATAAGTTTTTGACTTGAAGCAAATTAAAGCACTAGCTCGTCACAGCAAAGTTGACAACGCTCGTTAGCTACCCGAGGGTAGTTAACGAGCAACCCGAGGTAGCTAACACTGAGCCCGAGCAGTCCGAGGACTGCTCGGGCTCAGTGTGGAAAATTTAAGATTTGAGTCTCCGATTCTAAAATAAAATGATGTCAGAAGCATGTATTCATGCAATGGCATACGAACTAGACGCAACACATACATTCAGCCATAACTCTTGAGGTCACCGCAATCGAGTAAAAAAACTCTTCGAGTTTTCACAATTTCAATAGGTATATTGTATAATTCCTTATATCCCTGGTATTCCTAAATATCTTGTTTAACAGAAGGAAACACAGAAATTTTTTTTTAGTTATTACCAAACTAATGAAAGATTGTTCCAATTAATTCCATAACATTTTTGCTTTTACTATTTCAATAGTTTCAATTGGTTTCAATTGGTTTCATACTTTATGGTTACGATTAGTGAACAGTATTTATGATATCATTTACTTGTATAATATTTCCAGGTTTTCCCCACTGCCAACATTAATATGGCAGGGCTAGCACTGGGCGGCGCGATGGTGTTCGGCTCCGTTGTGATACTGCCTATTCTCGTCAAAGCCTACGCGGCCCATCATCCTGATCAACCTTACGCTAAGAGTGAGTCTAAATTTATTTTTCACTGCACGGAAACCTGTTGTTTATTGAATGAGTGGCGTAGCTCCAACAGGAACATCGATGATCGATACAGGGCCCAAGTTAGGCGAGTCCCTAACATCTGTCTTATATGTGAGAAGTCTTTTTTTTCTAGTGGTAAGACCATAAGTTTATTATACATAAAATCGAATGTTTCTTTGGAATCCTACGTAAATATTTGACGCAGGGCCCACTCATGGCTAGCAAAAGTTACATCGAAATAATAACTTAATAATAGCTATTAAAATTGCCGAGTAAAATAGAGTATTATAGTTTGTGGAAATCTATAGATTATTATTATTATAAACTCACGCCTATTTTGCCAGAAGGGTAAGCAGAGACTATAGATTTCCACATTTTACGATCTTTGCTCTCTTGCTTCACTGACTGAATATATATGTATAAAAATAAATATTTTTTGCCCGACCATCAAAATCGATGCTTTACATCAAGGGTTAAAAACTATTAAACGCATCGATATGGGGCTTTGACCATTCGACACACAATCGTTTGTAATTTGTTTTAGGCTATTTACAATATTTTTGCATTTCATATAGCCTACACAATTGTTTGTTTTATTTCGTTTGATAATCCGTAACACCCAGCATATTATTTAGTTTCACCCAAGTACGAGTGAAAGCGAATAATGTAATAAACGCAATATAACAATCTAACTACATTTTTATTGTAATTATTTATACACATCATTCCCTATTTCGGCAGAAATGTTCTTTCCAGAAACACATGCGTAACTAATGTCTAAATAAAACTAAGATATAATATATAGAAATTTAATGAAAAGCTTATCGATTGATTATTAGAGTTTATATTGTAATCAAACTGTTTTAAAATGTACAATATTTACTTATCTCACGGAATTTAAGTAAGAAATTTATTCAAGAAAAAAAAAATATCTATCTCTAAAATTAACTAGGTACCTATTTCTGAAAATAACAATTATTTTATGAATCTCTCATTTGTATTATAATGTTAACATGCAACAGAAACTAGTGATAACAAACAGAATTTATTATTAACAATTTTAAACCTACTTGGATCATTACAATATTTCGCCACTTCATAGCAATAATTAACGAAACGTCATTGTTACATCACATTATTTTGTCGCATCACCACTCCCACAAATGTTTACATTATTTTTTACAATTTTTTATTTAACAACAATTTCACGTTTACTATATTTTTGGAGACAATTTACTATACATCACAATAACGACTTCTAAAATTTTACACATTCATAACAGAACAGAGAAAAGACTAAATCACACGACGGCATGGAACGGGACAGTACCTCCTCGACCTGGATATTCTCCTTTTCTTCACAGCAGCCGACGTCTTCGACCTAACCTTTTCCGGTTCCACTATCCCTATATCGGCTAATCTGTACTGCGTCTCGGCCGACACGAAATGTTTCCTCTTGAAGGGCTTTAAATCGAAACAGCCAAACGGCGGGGTGTATTCTATGTCCCAGGTCGCGTTGCTGGACAGCGAGCTCATAGATTCCTCTTTGCAGACGCAGTCCGGCTCCTTGAAGGTCGGACAGGCCTCGATGACCCTGTCTATCGCGCTCGGGTCGTTGCAGTACACGTCCGTGTACGCGCACCTGCATATGTCCTCCGCGGCCTCGGCGAGGGCTTTTCTGATTTCTGCGTCGCGTTGCTTCTTCAGTTTCGCCATTCGGCGGGCCTCCACTTTCGCCCTTTCCTCGGGACTCCTATTCTTGACGATCTTGAAGACCAAAGGGTCGCAGTCCACGTAAGGGTCCTCGCCTTCCTCCAATTCTGCCAGGTTTTTCAGCGGGTTCACCTAAAAAATGCAACAGCGACCATTAACTATAGTTTATAGAACGTACTTTGATTATAATGAAACATTTTAACACTGACACAAGCACTGAATGATTCGTGACCACCAAGACGATACCAGATTCGATCCTGACTACAAGCGATTTCACGAATGAGATTTAACGCAAATTCGATGAACATTTTCCCCTTCGTACCGGCGGGCATTTCAAGGAAAATGCAACATAAACTTCGTATTCTTAAAGTTTAAGAGTTACAAAAGTGATATTTATATCGTTGTGAAAATGACGACACGACAAAAATTTATGTTTCTAACTCTCCCTTCTTTTCTAACGATGTCATCATTGGGCACGCTAATAAGTACTAAAAATGAGGTGTTGAGCGATCGCTGCTCAGTTTAGTGACCTAGCGTCAAAACTACTAAATATATTTGACTCAAAGAAACTCTATTTTATAGAATGAAATATTTGCTACAGTGTGACATGAAAAATAATCATTTTTCGTATTAATTAATTTCTAGCATTGATTAAAAATTAGTAGTGCAAGACGGAAACAAAAAAAGACCAAAAATAAAAGTTGAATTCCATCCGCAGATAACTAAAAGAACTTTTGAGAGCGAAAAAGTCTCTATCGCGTAACTATAAACAAAAAACATAAAAAGGGGAGCGGCTCGAACTAAGTCTACGAAAGTGTCGAGCGTCCGACGCTACCATAGACGTTTACAGCTTTGCAATCTTTTACATGAGCTCAATCGCTTCGGACAATCTTAAATATAAGTCCTATTGATGTGAAGAATTTAAGGAATATTGTTGATATAAAAAACCCAACACATCTTCTGCTTTTACCCGAGTTAATATTATTATTTCGCAAAGGTTTGTCGAATTCGCGAAATAGTAAAACCTGTAGTGGTAGCCTCGATTTCTATCTTACTCATCATTTTTTTAACTAATGTCAAACCAAAGGGCTCGTTCTTCGCTTCGCAGGGCACATCAAGCTGTCTGTCGCGGACATTGCCATCAAACTGGCCGTATGGCCGACAGCAGCGCCGACCGCATTAAGTCGGCGTGTGAACGTGAATTCCAAATCCTTTCATCTGAATTCAAAATATTCTTGAAGGGTTATGGCTAAAGTGACCATACGCCCCGTTTTAAACGGGATTGTCTCTTTTTTTCGTTACTCCGTCCCGATGCCCCCGAGAAAGGCTTCGGGAGGCTGAATTGTCCCGCTTTCAATTAAATGTCAAGGAAAAGTAATTTTCAACTGGACTATACACCGATAAAAACGCATACATCTCTTATGATTCACCCGGCGCAAGCGCGTCAACACCGTTTTTTTCTGACTCGAATAACCATTATCGTCACTACTTGCTTCGAAGGTCACTACATGTAACGTACGAAATAAGCAGCGATTTTATTTATTGTGATACAGTTGCGGATTTTTTTCGATGTCTCGCTTTAGCAAAAAATTGTTAACGGTCACATTAGTTATGGCTGTAGTAACATACGGTGACGGCAAATCCTAACACAAAAATACGTAATGCGACAGCTAAATTTCGCTTGGTTCGTCACGGTCTAGCATTACATATATTGAAAATAAGCATAACGCATTGAGCTGTAAAAATCATATGAAAATCAAAAGAAATTATTGTTATCTAAAAATATAAAATACTTTTTATAGAAATTGAACCCTAGTATGGAATCACGGTCGCTACGTTCTATTTCGCGCCGAGCCGAGGTATAGGTTCAAATTTTAACCTCGCCACTCACCGATATGGTATAAGTGTCACCCTTCCTCTGTATCATCAGAGCCGGTTTGGGAGGCAGGTCTTCGTCCTCCGGCTCCTCCTCGGCGTCGCCTCCGAAAGACTTCCTCTCTTTCTTAGTTTTCTTTTTGTCTTATCGGTCGCTCGCCTGTTAAATACGGAAGCTCATCGGAATATGGTTATACTTGTCTATAATATGACTAAATTGCTTTTTCTTTCGTCTCTTATCATCGTATATTATAGCTAACATGCTTAACGCGGATCATTTGTCTCTAACACGATTAAAAATTGCAAGGTAATTGCCAAACATATGAGCAAAAATACACAAATTTGTTCAATTCGCATATGTCGTGATTATAAGAGCTATTTCTGAAAACCCATATAAATAGAAATATGATCATGCATAATTTTTGAAATAAACCTTATTACCTCTTTTTTTTTATTTTATCATAGAACCTGTAATCATCGTATTCCCGATTTCTGAATTCATAGTCATATTGTAACTTTGTATAATACGAGTAACTTGAATATTTTTAAAAGTTCTTTAAAGAATGAAATTTGAAGTGATGTTGACAAATTTGAGCATTTATACTGAGCATTTAATGCACATAAACACAAATAATAAGTGATAATGAAAGAAAGTACATAATTTAATACCAATAAAGTATATAAATATATTTGTCCTGATTGTGAGGCCAGTAGGTATAATTTCTTAAACCAATAAACGCATTATGATGGCGATGTCATCATCGTAAAACCTATTTTTAACTAAACAAAAGTGAATTGTAAGGTCAATATACAATACAAAAGTAATAAACAACAATAAATAGCGATCGTAAAACCAAACTAGATGTTTTTGACCTTTACGCGACAATATTATTGTTTTTTAAACCGATTTAATCTCCATTATGGTTCTTATCAGGAGATATTCTACAACAAAATACGAGACCGCTTATCGGAGGCGGTGTTTACGCAAAAAGCAATTTAGCCATATTATTGCGACATATACAAAGACTTTGGCCTTTTGATATTCACCGACGCGTGGGCATTTGAACGTCATCAATTTGGCGACACTCTTGCCAATCACCCCTGGCGCCCAGCCTCGTCGCACCTGTGCAACGATCAACACTTTGGATGTGTTGTAAACAAAAACTTACGTCATAATACCTTTGTCAGAATTTAAAGTAATTATTTAATTGATGTTGTACAGTGACGGTAAAACTAAACTATACTTTTCTTTTTTCTCATAAGTTTATTTTTGATTGTAGTACAATTTAAATCTTACAATCGTTTTAAAAATTAGAATACGCTTCCAGAAAAAAAAACTACAAATCTTCATTGAGGTAGCAGACTCATGTTGAAAGAATTATATTTCTCTGAGAACTATATAACTAAATATCATTCAAATATTTGAATAAGATAAGTAAAAACGAAAAAAGAAATATGTAAAAGCAATAAAATCCAAACTATCATGGATTAATTTATATGTTTTCTTGAAACGTTGCTAAAAGTTTTAGACTTGAGAGATTGATTTAGCCAAAAAAACTGTTAAGTCGAAAACTTTTTACGACTTTTGCGATGTTGTCAACTCGAACCTTCTTGGTTTGCATTGGCTGCATATTTGTAAATTTGAACACAATATTTTGCTTTATTTTTAAATTACTTGATCCAGTATTAGCTCAATAGTAGGATGTTCAAATTTCAATGCGATAGTCGTTCATTCGTTCTCAAGCCTATACCAATGAGTTCTACTGAGCTTATATGTATTTACAATGGCAACAATACGACCAACGGCGGATACAACTTTCGACTCGGGGGTCACATAGCCCAGGTGACCCCCTGGCTGAATCACATAGTGGTTCAGCCAGGGCAGGCCCCAATTCGATTACAATAATGAGACTAAACCCTGGATCCGCCTCTCAATAGTAGTCGTTAACAGTAAAAGAAATATCTCGAGTGAACCCACATTTAGACAATAGGCAAAACTATCATTGAGTATGCATTTAGTCAAAGTTATAATGACGGGTTTGAAACCCGTCATTATAACTTTGACTAAATGCAAAAGCTATATACGGGTCAAGTCAAGATAAGAGTTATGATATGATCGTCTTCCCTTAAAAATGAAGCCGTTAACAAAAATACCCAAATGTGCGAGTAATACACTTTTTTTCTTGACCCGATAGCCATGATCACAGGTATTACCTTCATGCCGGGGACGTTGGTGGCTGTCCAAAGCCACCCCATGTTGGCCGGGATGGGGCCCGGCCTCGGTTTTAAGAAGGGGTTGCAATGTTTATGCCCCACCATGTTTCCTGAATTTAAATATATTTAATGCTAAATTTATTAAGTTATATTTATTAACATGTTTCAGGTACATATTTATTATATTAACAACAAAAAGAAGTGTAATGTTACTGGGGATAAAAGTTTAGATTATAGACTACAATTATTAATTGCAAATTTCGATAAATCTTAATTTTTTTTTTATTATTAAAATTTTAATCATTCGTATTTTATATGTTACATATGTTACAGAAATATGTTCAATATTCTATGATAGTAAATCAATAATAAATTCGAATATTTATGCAAGCAATTCAATGTGATGTGATAATCTATTAATAGCGAAATAATACACACAAGAAAATCATAAATAATATAATTATTGTATGACGTACGATTTTCATACACGACGGTAACAACTTAAAATTCTTACTGAAATCTCCCAACGTGCATTCTTTCTAAAATCGACCTACCCGGGTGTACATCGCCGAAGCTGTAATTCCATTTTGCGGCTAACTTCTTCCTTCTTCTCCTCTCTAATTCTTCTTCTGTAAGAGGCGGGGGGCTACTCATGATTTAGGATCTTGTTCCGCTGACGCCACTGAAACACTGATATCAGACGAAGTCATTCTATTTCAAAGAGTAACGTCAATAGTACGAGATCACCTGGATCCACGAACCGCATAAAATAGGGGCCCGTAACATCAATCCTTGGGATGTTTTTGTTTTACTTTATTTAGCTTTTATCTATCCTTTTAAAATATGTACATGGATTAGTAGTATTTTCAGATGACGGCTTATAATTCTTCAAAATAATAAGACAACACGACCATCTGAATAATACTACTGCAAATAATTTGCTTGTTAAGAGGAAGAAAACAAATGTCTATATAAAATTATGTTACATAAAAGTCTGCCTCCCGAATTTCGAAATATAAGATGATTTTTCTTTGTTCGAACATCAATTAGAAATTACTAAACGTATCACGATGAGACTTTGTTCATTTGACGCAGAAACGTTTGTGGATGGTTATAGGTTATATATAATATAAAACATGTAAAAGTATCTTTTCTTGGATATTCATCACGCGCTAACGGCTGAACGGTCTGTAATCAATTTTTACATAATAGTTTATTGTGTTATATACAAATATCCTTATTTTATTCGACATATTCTACCACTATATGCTCGAATGGGATATTGGACACCTTTCTAGTAGAAATGATAATTTGTTATTACTAATATTGATGTGAGAACCAATATCGACATCGGTACTGCTGTGTTAATCGAAAGCAGGATCGGTACTAGAAACAACAGCGGGACTAGGATCGAAATTTAGAACGTTGCCGAGATTGGATTTTTATCACAAAACTGTAATTGGAAACGACAATGAACAATGTAGAAATTGAATTTAAGAATAAGTCCGAGTTCGAGATCATGATTATCAGAGACATTGCTCGATGTGGAAAATCAAGGTTTGTACATGCGTGGGCACAGCCTTATGCGAAAACTAATCATTTATAAACAAATGCGTAGTACAAAATCTATTATCTATAGTCTATACTAATATATAAATCTACACAGGTTTTTTTAGTTGTTCCGTTATAACTATTGACCCGTACATCCGATCAAAATGAAATTTTGTATACATGTGAAGGATACATCGACTTTGTCGATAGGCTAAGTATTCGTTCAAAACAAAACATGGAGGAACATATCCCATATCCACGCCGGCGAGGACGCGAGCGGGAAGCTAGTGTATTTATAAATTTAATGTCCGTTTTTTCAAAATCGCGAATTTCCTAAAGTCCGTTCTTCTGCGCACGTTTTATGGACCTATACTAGCATTTGTACCTGACTTCATTCGCGTATTTGTACTATAGAAATGAAATTCGCGTATTTGTGGTATAAAACTACATCTATTCTAATTTTTTTTTAATTAATTGAAAACTAGACTGTCCCCGAGTAAAACAGCCTATATTTTATTTTGACACTAGCATCTTCCCAGTCTTCGTCCAAATGACTGATAGCGGAAGTTAAATTGAAAGCAAGACTAAAAATAGAATCGAGAGCCGAAATTGGGGCCGCAATTAATAATGTAACCAGGATCAGATTGGAGTATGGAACCGGGTCAGGAATCAATAGTGTGACTAGAATCGTAATTAGGATCAGTGTCATAATCAGAATTGGAAGCCGGTCTCAGATATAAATTAACAGCACTATCGGTCCACGAAGTAAATATATCTATCTCCATGCGAACGAAGCCACAGGCAAAAAACTAGTTATATATTTCAAAATATTTAGAGCACAAATATTCATTTTAAGTAGCTTCGAGTTCTTACTGGGTTGATACTTTTTGAAATTGTTATGTATTTAATGGTTGTATATATTAATTGAATTTACAAAATATTGAATTTAGAATATTGTTTAAATGTTAAAAAATAAAATTAATACGAATAACTTAAATATCAATGAAAACAAAAAAAAATGTCCTTAATTCATCGTTTTATTTATAATGTGGATGCATTTTGAAATAGAGTATTTTTCTTCAGGCAAAAGAACAGGACTATATATTAGTTTAGTTTTATACTGAAACCGATATGAAAACGAAGAGAAAATGGAACTTTCGGACCTTATTGTTTGGGTTACAAAATAAAATACCAGTGAGATGAATTACAACTGATACTACGTGATTAAGTTTCCTTTGTACTGTTTTCTACTCCTTTATATCCATTTTACTGTCTGTTCTTTATTTTCTGCAGGAACGAGACCCTCCTGGTAATTTATCAGAACAACAACTCGTCCCGGGCATAGGTGTGAAACGAATTCCCGTGTCGCAACATTTCCTGCCAGTTTCGTCGTGGAATCTGTTGTAACATCTGTAGTCATTCTGTTTACTGGTCATATATTCTTTCAAAGCTCTTTTGATCACTTCATAAGGTTTTGAACAATGCGGCGGGCTTATACTGTCGTAAAGAGGCATCGAGGCCAGTGCTGCGTTCTTGTACATCCTCGAGAAACCGTCCGCGTAAGTGCAGGGTCTGCATAGTACCGGACATGGGCCGAGCTGGATGGGTGGCAAACCGTATGGCAATTTTTCCTCTTCCTCTTCGTCTTCTTCTTTAGTATCCACGATTCCCAATTGTTCTTTCAGTATCGGACAGGTAGTTTTATGTCTGTATGCCGGACAATAAGGTCTGTGGGCTTTTCTTAAGGCTGCTTCGTTTTGTTTCTCCATACACTCACAATCGGGCGCTGCACAAGGAGGTGACAATTTTGGAGGATGACACGTACAGTTCTTGTTGTTCGGGGGCCAATCCGATACCACACACATTGCGCCATGTCGTTTACACGGATTCAATTCTACATTATAAACGACCGGATTATTTTTCATACATCCCGCACCAGGTTCGCTGGATTCACCCGGACCGCTACCATCACACTTATCATCGTCGTAATCATCAGAAGAATTAGATGAGCAACCGCACGGTACCGAATTCTTGCATTTCGTTTCCTTGATAAGTGGTAACGACTTGGAACCTCTAGGCGTCTCAAACATATAATCACAGTTGTATTGTTTCAGGCGTTGATAACAATCTTTAGTACGTCCGGTGGGATCATCGCACTTCGTGCAAATCTTCAGCGGCGTCAATTCTTTGACTCGGGGCGCATCGCTCTTCAGCGGTCCATGACGATCCTTCTTGCACACACAACTTCCGCAGGGTGATTTAGGTGCTTTATTCCCACAAACTCCATTAGCATTCTCCTTGTAAATATCCAAATTCCTAATATACGTTTTAACTTTATGAGCGATCGGACATTTGGGATTGCCACATGGCCCGCTGATATCACCCATTTTGACTTTACCATGCAGTCCGCATTCGTTAAAGTCCTTACCGTGAGTACAAACCATCTTTCCTGTACATATCTCCATCCTAGCGCGCGTGCCCTTGAGACAGTCTGGATCTCCGGCTATAGTACTTTCGTATAAACTTGCCACATCTTTAAAAGTATCGCTATCACCATCCACTCTCTTGCATTCATAAACGTTAGGCACTTTGTCCGTTTTAAATAAAAAGCTATCCGGATCCTTCATCAATTGTTGGAACTCCGTAATTATTGATTCGCCTAAAGCGCTCATACGGAATATAAAACTTAATTCTCCTGCTTTTTCGCAACAACATTCAGCGTATATAGATGTGGTTTGTTTAACTGTTTTAGGTGAATCTGGTAAACAAGGATCGGCCGACTCTCTTATGAATTCATAAAACCTTTTATCCCAATATACAGTGCCGACGCCGACAAAGATATCCGGTTCCATGTCGTCGTCGTTCCATACTTGAATCTCAAGGGGAAAAGTACTCAAAATTTTCCACATCACGTCCGCGTAAGACGCGAATATTATAGATTTACCCCCTCTTATAGATCTCGTAAACGTTCTCGTGCCGTCTTCTTTGAGTTCTTCTATATCAGGTACAGCACCTTTTTCGTAAACAATCTGACCTTCTCTGATGAGAAATTCTATTTTAGGCCCGAACTTTGTTCTGATGATATATTTTCTGTCGGGATCGCCGCTCATGCCGCACTGGTCGTCGGGAACGAACAGAGTTAGTTTATCCACAAATATTTCTATTAAATACATTTGCTCCATTGTCTGCCAAGTTTAAAGAATAAATCAGAATAACAGGTTTGGTTTTTTCTCAAGAATATACGACAAACGAAATAAATACTTACCGCAACTTAAGACTTGATCGTTCATTAAATCTAAATATAACTAAATAGTACTGAGTCAAGATGTAACTAATGTTTTTTTTTTATTTTGTAACCCAAACTCTACATCTTTTATTTTTTTACATTAATTTAACAAATACAATTTCATTTGACGTATCACATTTATTAAAAAACAAACCGAACAACCATTTCTAGACAGACGTTTATGTCATTTTATAAAATACCTATACATACTTTATGAGGCGCACTCTCTATTATCGCAAATTTTTACCCATACGGAATGGAGGTAGCATTTGTGGAGGTAGCATATTGATCTATTTGACATCAAATAGATCAGTATAAATGTAATATTACCATACTATTTATTTCGACACACTAGTCGTCTCCTTTCAGTTGCTGGACGTAGAACAAATTTGGATTTAGCAATAATTGTTTCACTTTTAACTAAATTTCACTCACATCTATGGCCGTGTGGATTTAGAATGTAATTCCCATTTTCCTTCTCATTCCGGTCCCGCTCTTGGTTCTAAGCCCAATCCTGTTTTTTATTCAGATTTATAAAACGTTGTACGGTACTGGTTTCATTTAAACTTAGTGCGACTGCAAATTGTCATTTCCTACTTTATTACAGAACCCAAAATGCGGAATTGCACGAGCCGCAGCAGTCGGTGGTATTCAATAGCTCAATATGGTCCGCGAGCCACCAGTCAATTTTATAGAAAAATATTACAGCCGAAAAAAAATGTTATTTTTAATTCTATTCATGTCAAAATTATATATGTCTACTTTGTGTTCGAAAATTCATCAGCTTTTGAATTGTCACAGATAATTCTCATCAAATAGAGAACCTTATTTTCGATACCACATGGCGCATATTCATTGTTTTCGAAAAAAATTCACCACAAATTTAGTGAAGAAAACTTATTAATCTTTTTCAATATTCATGTATTTTGCAACAGTAAATTAAACCCCATCAATAAATAATTTTAAATTAATTGAATATAATGAATTCACAACATTTTGCATTTGACTGTCCAATTTATAATACAAATAGGAAACCTAGTGCAATCGTACCTTACTTTGTTATCTAGACCATCAATGTCTATAAATTGTAAAGCCTCTTCATGAATTCAAAAAGATCTAAAAGATACAGAAAATTTAATGTCTAATTAAAACAATTTTATACACAGTTTGAGACCAAGTCAAAATAAATATCTAGGTGCTAAAGATATTAATAAGCAATTCCTTATAAGTTCAGTGAAGAAATAAAAAAAATAATCTTTCTAGCAAAATCGTAATTGAAAATTGTCTGAATTAATCTATAAAAAATTCAGACTTTATTTATTATCGATAAGTAATTAAAATAGAAATACGCAAATAGAGTTTATACTCGCGAAAAACACACAAACTGGCAAAAATTATCCTGGGTTACAGGTACTAACATACAAACAGACCAAAGCTGAGAGCTGACTGGACAATATAGCATAAACACAAAAGTCTCATTTTTTAGTTTTACTTTCTTTCATGTAATGGTTTCCATCAAAGAAAACAATTTGTGGCCGTTCTATGTATATATTTATTAGAGGATGATAATACGTAACTTTTTCACAATGAAAGATTTAAAACCCTATTTGTATAAGATCGATATGACCAATACGGCAAGAAAATCTAAAAATAAAGAATGTTGTCACTTCTGGGTGTGACTATTTGCAAAATAAATCAAACCCATCCGAATGTTTCTTGAATTAATTGACATTCAAAAAAACTTTTTTGTATAATAGAGTACGAGATCTTAGAATTAATGAAAAGCGACATAAACTGTTGTTAATTTGTCTTATTTGCCGGGTTACAAAATAAAATGTCAATGGTAAGTTAACGCGTCAGCATGGCACGTGGTCGTCGCAACAACCTTTCCCTGGATTAGCAGTATAACGTGGTTCCGTATCGCAACACAAGTTTTCCAAGTCTCGGTTGTATCTACTCATACATTTGAGATCATGCTCTTTGGCACGAGCGTAATAATCTTTCAAGGCCTGCCTTATTCTTTCATATTCAGCTGAGCAATGCACCGGTACTACTTTAGGTTTGGATGTCGTGAAAGCTCCGAATTTAGTCGGTTTCGTAACACTGGCCGCGCTGCTACAAGGTTTGCCTGGAGCTCGGCAGGAACTCAATTGGATCGGCGGCACCCCGTAAGCTGTAGTTTCTACTTCTTGCTCGCCTTCCACTTTCTCGTCTTCGTCACCACTGTCTTGATTCTCCTTCAACACTGGGCAGACTTCTTTATGTTTGTAAGCTGGGCAATAAGGTCTATGAGCTTTCCTATTGGCAGCGTCGATTTTCTTTTGGAGGCATCTGCAAGCCGGAGTGTCACACGGGGGCATAATTGAATCGTTTTCTGTCTCGCAATTACAAGCTTTATTGCGTGGTCGAACACATGGAGCCCCCTTTTGCTGACAAGGACTGTTCGGAAAGCAATAGTAAACAAAAAAATTCTTATTTATACTGTCCGTATTGCTCGCTGTACCAAATTTATCACACGAATTATCCTCGATCTGCTCATCATCCCAATCGTCCCAACTATCAATAAGCTGATCTGCTCCTCTACAACAACTTCGTAATAGTGAATCTTTGGACTCTTCAACTTTAACGTTCGGTAGCGAAAGTGCCGTTCTAGTCAAACGGCTAGGATGGAAAAAATAATTAACTGTTGTGGTTTCGTCGAATTTAGACAGGCGATCGCAACAGGTTTGACCATAAGCTGTCGCACCGCCGCATAGTTGACAAACTGCATATGGTTTCGCAGCTTTCGCACTACACACTTTCGATTCGTTTGTCTCAGTATACCATCTATCTTCTTTGCATGGGCAGGAACCGCAAATATTCTTAGATTTAGACACTTCTTTTTCCGTAGTAACATCAACCGCTTCCTTTTTATAAGCGTCTAAGTTTCTAATGTACATCTTAACTTTATGCGCTAAAGGACAGTTGCGGTTGCCACAGGGACCGCTGATGTCGCCCATCCTGATTTTAGTCACGTCAGCTTTCTGACTTTTACCTAACACCGCCGACGACTCACGCCGAGCGGTACAGGGCAAACGGCCGGTACATATTTCCAGTCTCTTGTGAGCTGCATCCACAACATCCGGATCCTCCAATGTGACACTTTCGTAAATGATACCGACATTTGTAAAGTTTTCGTCGTCGCCCCTGAATCTTTTTCCTTGAATAACGCTCGGCACCTTGTTCGTCCGAAATAGTATGCTATCCGGATCAATAGCAAGCTGTTGATAATCGGTTATTATAGATTCGCCTAAGGCGCTTAGACGGTTAATGAGCACTACCTCTCCGGTTTGTTTACAATTACAATCCGCCATTATCCTCGTCACTTGCTTGACCGTCAAAGGCTCCACTCTCAAGCATGCCATGTCTGTGTTCTTGAGAAACTGGATGAAACGCTTATCCCAAAGCATTGTGCCAACGCCGACGAATATATTGGGGTCTTCGTTCATATCGTCATTCCATACTTCTATATTTAACGGGAATTGAGCAAAGATATTGATGAGCTTGTCCGGATAGGAAGGAAAAAGTAGGGATCTGCCAATTCTTATGATCCTCGTCCATTTCCTATGACCGTATTCGTCACATTCTATGATGTCGTCCGTTAGCTCTTTCTCGTTTACTATTTGACCTTCGACGATGATGAATTCTACTTTGGGCCCAAATTTTATTTTGATAATTAGCCTCTTAGCGTTGCCAGATTTATCGCATTCGTCCTCAAAGAATATCGAAATTTTATCTACGAGTATCTCTAGCATAAATATTTGCTCCATGACCTGTCGAATCGAATAGATTTGATCAAAAAAGAAATATGCACACTACACACACTCTTATTCAAAAAATCTGCTGAAAACTTTTTTTAGTATTTCCCGACAAATACCTTAAAACACTTACAAATAGAAAGTACACGCCGATGTAAAATAAAACCAATAACGCGGACTGTAATGTATTGTAATTTTATAATTAACCGGAGCCTACGGCTCAACGCATCCTCTACGGCACGAAGCAAACGGTTTTACTTGTCATAAGTTAAAAACTCATCAGTCAATTCTGTATGGTCAGGATCTAACCCTTTATTTACTTTTTCATGTCAACACTCTCAAATACTAAGTAAGCCATCGCCGCCCTTTCTAAACGCACATCAAGGCGACTATATTATACTTATTTACAAATTTTCTTTCACTATACTATAAATTTTCTTCTCGATTCACGACGTAAAAATCTCCAACAGGTAGAATAAATAATGAAAAACTCACAAAAAAAATACGAATTGAGAACTAAAGACTAAAGTGAGAACTAATTGACCAGTATCTTTTGATGAAGAAAATTATTTAGATCGTACAATGTATAAGCAAATTTTTATACGTACACCACCTAAGTTTATAAAGAATTTAAGCATTCTTACCTCTATTTTTTTCTCTTTGATTATTTCGTCTTAAATCACTTTCGATTTTGAACAAATGGCACTGAAATTTTTATTTTGTAACCCAAACGAAAAGTTTCAATAATTTTGAGTCAATTAATTGCCCGACATTTGATACATGTTTAAAATATGAACGATCAAAAAGTATTTAAGGCTTCAATGTGACAGCTATGAAATATACAAACATTTTTCGAAAATTTTATCAGAACTATGATTTTATGTAAAAGTTTTTATCATTTTCGGCATTTCATACTAATAAAAGAAAATATAAGTCCTTCCTACAAAGGGCTTCTAAATAAAATTTAAAAAGTTTATTATGCGATGTCGTTAAAAATAACAACGGCTTTAAGTCCTGTGGATTTAAACTACAGAATATACAATATTGTTGAGAAGGGCTCTCTTTCTCTTTCTCTCTCTGTCTCTCCTCTAAATAGTTGATTCCAATTAATATTTCAAAAAAATGAAACCGACAGTGTTGTATGAAAATTTTGATAGATTTTACTGAAGCAAGATATATATGCAAAGATCGCACCATGTGGAAACCTGTAGTCTCTGCCTGTACCCTTCTTGAAAATAGGCGTGAGTTTTTAATATATATACTGAGATGACGTACCACAGTATTGAATTATCCAAAACTTGACACCGCAGTCTATGTATATGTAAGTTTCTTTCTTTGTAATTAGGTGAGCCAAATGTAACGAAATTTGGTGTACTGATAGTATACACAGTTGCATACAATAAAATCTACTTTATTTTGTGTGTTTTTCAATTTGTTTCTATGTCTACTTCTTACTCGATAAACGGCATACCTAAATTTTGTGAAATTTGATAACTGATAGAAGTTTTGTCTCATAAAAATGAGCTATAAATTATGCAAATTCCACCCAATAATAAGGAAAAAAGTCAATTCTAAAATCATTATGTTTATTTTATTTTGCTGGCCATACCATTATTTTTGTATTATTTGCTTACTTTACTAAAGAAGGGAGAAACACATACAATTCAGAAGGTTAGAGAGAGGGGAGATGATAGGGATAACAATATAAAGCAGGAGGCAAAGGAAAGTTATTGGAATTTGGAATAGAAATAAGGTCGTACTTTGTAACAGGATCGGCAACAGTTGTAGGAACGAGTTTGTAATTCAAATTATAATCTCGATCAGATTCCCCATCTACTAGAGCAAAGGTCACCTTAGGACATCAAAATTCCTGGTATTTTGCCTCTCACCTGCATTTGTTAAATGAGCGTAATGGTGTGCCTTGGAGTCAGGGGGTCACCCATAAGAAGTTCAGAAAACTGGCTCTAATTCGATTACAATGGTAAGACAAAAGCCCAGACCAGGAGAGGGTCATGAAGGTCATGACCCTTTCCTGGATTCGCCACTGAATGTGCGTGGCAGCTCTTCTTTTTTTAAGTTATGTGCAATGCGTATGGTTTCTGCCTGTGAATCTGTATTTTTTACAATATTATAATTTTAAAATTATCATAGTTCTAGCAGAAATGTAACTCGAACGATAACTATATTATTTTTGGTGTGGCAACACAAAACCGCATACAGCTTGATTTTTTAACTACTCTCATCCTACAGTATTGGAAACGACTCGATTCGGTACCGACGGTCTCTTGAACCTGGCTTCCGGAGTGTTGGGTGACGGACAGGACTTTCACGGCTGCGCTCTGAAGCTGTCCTGTTTGACTGCCCGGGATCCAAATTTGGAACATTCTTTGGGAATTTTCCAACAATTTTCCAGGTATGCAATAAGCGTTTTACCTCATTATTTGCAAAGGTATCAACAGTAATGAGAGATTTGCGAAATTGTTTTGATTGAATGGGCAACTAAGTCTGATCAAATTTGCGAGTCCGTGCCAACGCTGATCGTTGGCACGGACGATACGAAAACATAGAATTAGATACGCCGCGCGCTCACCCTAACTCCATGATATAAATCTATGAAGGGTAACGTCTTATCGTAGAAAGAATATATATTACGTGACACAGATTAGCTATATTAATAAAATTAACTGGGCAATCGAACTTTGCTCGCCGTTTTCTTAGTAATTTGCGGGAGAAATATGATAACTCCTCAAAGGTTGTTGAAAAGTTGCTTCTGCTCATTGCCTACGATAAAAGTTTAGGCATACAATATGATATTCAAATTAAACCTACGATTATTACTTCAAAAATAAAGGGCTGCGGAAAAGTTAATACGTAGATGTGCGGACATTTGCGCGGTGTGTGTGCGTGCCTGTGCGTGTGTGTGCGTGTATCTGTCGTAGTTGAATACAAGTACATCGATTTCTGAATTTAAAGCGTTTGAGAAATCGTGGAATATTGGAATGTGTAAAAATCAATAGTGTGATGAGGAGATTAATCTAGAGAAATCCGTCCGACTGTAGTCGTTGGACGAAGTAAAATACATCTGAGTCGTGAACTGGATAAAGCTCTTTGAAGTTCGTACCGATGAATTCTTAAGCGCTTTACGTCCGCGCGCGACCACATCTATAATTACAAGCATTGCTAACTTAGAGTAATAAATATGTTGATATGAAATAGTTGTACACACACACACACCCTCACACAAATACAAATAATGATTTCACTTTGTCCACAGCAACACGTTAGTGTCGAGTATGCTGAACAGTACAGCGATAGAGGACGCCGTGAGAGGGGGCCGGGAGGGACGGGATTGCGAAACCTACTACAAGTGTCCGATAAAAGACTCGTACGTTAAAAGTCTTCTCGAAAATATTTCTAGATTTGGTGAAAGAAAATGAATAAGGAAATGATTTTAAATCATATAAACGTATTTAGTTTGGTTGAATATACGCCTATGTAAAATTTATTTCAGTATTATTTTCGTGACACCTAAGATTCACTTAAAGTGAAGTGTTTCATTTTGACATTAACGATTATATCTGAGAAACAAAAAAAAAAAGAGGAAATAAATGCTTTTTAAAATAATAACAATAACATTTTTAAAAAAACCATGGCCTATATTATTCTTCAAATCACCCACCTGTGTGCCGGAAAATTTTATCTTTCTAATTGATGCAGCCTTCGGGCATTTAGGATGCCTAACTATAGGGAAATCGTTAGCAATTGGTAACGTAATCAAAGGAAAACTAGTAAAGTGTGTTAAATTAGCTAAGTAACTTAAAATTATGTTAAAGTAACTAGTAGGAAATAAAAGGCTTTTTATTTTATTTTATTTATTTATTTAAATATGACAAATATTTAAAGACCGAGGCATCCGATTCACGCTTCCGTACTTGCTGCGATTTTCGCTACTTGTACGCCAAGTTGTAGTTTGCGTCGCGCAGACGGGTAAAAAGGAAACAATTAGATATTGACATTGTATTTATTAAATAACCAATTCTCTTAATTTGTTTACTACATTTTTTTTAATTTAATGCTGATTTTATTGATCTAAATGTATTTGTTTTTGATATATACATTTTCCTAAAATAAGTGTCAACTACATTTCTTTGTATAAATGAATTTTGTTGCGCCCAATAACAGTAACGATAGCGCAATGATAGTGAGATTCCGTATCCAATCTCATTTTGGAATAGTATTTTATGCAACAAACATCATTTAATTTACATTAGCGACAAATACGAATGAGATTGTAAAATACCTCCATTGGGTCACTTGAATCACTTAAAAGAAGCAGAGAAATATTACAATATCACGTATTTAATGTTTTTCAATTATATAATGATGAGTAATGATATCATTTTTATGTAGATTATCATTTACATAATACCATTTGTTATAGTAAAGCTAAACTAAACTTTCTTAGCATTATTGAGGATGGATTTTATCGTGCATCTTGTCGCAAACATTCATAATCTCCTCCCTTTATTAAAACACTTTTGGCAACAAAACCATAGTCATTGAAATAGCCATTTCCGAGAAAATAATTTAGAATATCTACGTATAAATGACGTACTAACAACTTTAGAACAGCTGACGCGTAAGTACCGCAGCGCTACGCGCCGCACGGCCGGCGACGCGACCGCGCCCGCGCTTGTACTCTGGCCGAGCATGTATTAGGGTTGTATCTATATTATTTTATATTATTTATAAGCATATTTTCAATGATATTGCTATAGTCATTTTAGCAAAGTTATTTTTAAAAAAAGGAGAACATTATGAATATTCGCGAAAAGATGAATAATAAAATCCATTTTGTATATATATATATATATATATATATATATATATATATATGCATATAGAATGGTCCTGTTTTGCCCATTTTTAGCGTAAAAATAGATTTGACTATTTCAACGAATTTCGATTAAATATGAGGGTGATGCATGCATTATTTTACATATCATATAAACGATATGTGTAAAAAATATTCAGGCGATAAATTAGAAGTGAACACGGAAGTATATCAAAGTTCAAGCAACGCTCAGCTTCCTCATGGACTTTATTATGAAAGACTTCTTAGTCCTGTCATCGATCCATCAACCATCAAGATATTGTCGACTCAATCAACAGTTTAGCAATCGAGTAACATTCTGCCGTACCATCTTGAATTGGCGGGTCCCTCAGACAGCTCATCCAAAAAATCTATGACCTTGACACTTAACACATGTGTACAAAAGTGACTCAATTTAAATGCCTAGACCGGTAACAACAGATAATGCAGATATGGAGGCAACAGTCAAAAATGACTTATAGAGTACCGAGGCAGAAATTGATGAGAAAAATATGTACATTTGCTTTTTCATTTTCCGGTTTTCCGTAATATTTACATGTTTCCTAAAAAATAAATTAATACAATAAGCGTTATTTATAATGTTTTCAGATCTAATCTATAAATCTATAAAAAGAATCATAATGTAAGCTACGCATTTTCTAGTAATACCAATATTTCATTATAACCGAGTTTGATCGCGTAGTCTCTTGGTGTATACTGCATTATGTCCAAAACTTGTTTCTTAGCATCGTTCCCCAACAAGTAGCTGACCGATTCAATGTGATTGCACATCACGGCCTGAAAAAAACATGTTAAGTCAATGGAAACAGTTTGTTTGTAAATATAATAGATTCGATTCATGTGTGCGTTAAAATTTTTTCTCAAGAAAAAATATAAAAATACATCACGAAGTTTCTGTGGAAGTATTTATTAATATTAAAATACGAAATACATCCTATTATTGTAACAATTTTATTTTTAATGGATGCATTTATATCAAAACTCATATTATAAGGAGAGGCTCTAATTGGTTGATTGGTAGACTCGTCAACATAGTTTTTAAATTATTGATATTATTAGCACGCAATTTAAATATATATATTAAATGTACGTATACAACCACATATGGTTATGCACATCGTAAATATTCCTGCAGGTTTCGAATGCTCTCCTACCTGTTGTATGGTATTCGAATCATTTTGTCATGAACCACGATTTCAATGATAAATTATACAAATGCTTATTCGTATTATATAACTAAGTTCTAAGCGTACACATAAGGTGGTTAATGTAAATGAAACTGCCCTATGAAAGCTAAACGTGGACGGCGCTCGCATAGCCAAGTCCACTGACATGTGTGGAGACATTAGGTCAGTCGCTTTTTTTTTATTTTACTTATTGAAACATGTTTCTGATAAAATGTATCCCACATGGATCATATACTATATTTAAAGAAGAACTAAAAGCTTTTTTGCGCATGAACAAAATTCAGATATTACAAAACCAAACTAAAGTACTTAACATGCAATATAACCTATAATCGATAATTGGACAAGAATCGAGGATTAAATTTCAAGAATACGTAACTTTTAAGCACATTTCGTTATATAAGGGAGAAGAAGAATATAAATTAAAGAGAAGGAGAGAGAGCGCTATACATCCCGACGCCACGGGGGTGAAGGAGAAGAGACGCGTATCGTAGTACACGAAAATGATAAATTATCTTACCATTCTGAAAGTAATTTGATGGAAATTAATTCTTTCAAAAAGTATTTAAGGTGTTAGAAACGAAAAAAAATCAAAATAGTTTAGAAAACTTTGCCGTCAAACATGACGTGCGTTGTGTGAAACTTTGAAGCACAAAGAACTTTAATTAGCTTTAGAATTACAAGTGAAAATGGCTGTCTAATTCGGTGTAGTTTAATTACAATTAAAAAAATACTAACATTGAGGTGAAACGAGCAGCATTATTATGGCACTTCAAATGCGTAAAATTATTGTAATACCATTCGGCGCTTTTAGATGTCACTGTAAGTTTTTTTCTAATCAGTTGTTAAGGATAGTTTTTTGTTGTCTGTTTCATTATGAAGGTCAACAATAGAAATTGTTTCACATTAAAAATTACACGTGTTATGGGGCGTGCACTTTTGGATTTTCTCATTATATTTTATAATAATTTATGTTTATTACATTTGGGTCCTTTGATTGTTTGATTACGTCTTTAAAAAGTTATTATTTAAGAAGTATCACTTCTGTCACGTGTACGGTGCTGCACGTGCATTTTTTTTATTGACTAAAATAGCCACTACAAAAAAATCCAGCTAATCATCAAAAATAAAGCTAAGAAAATCAAAAAATTGTAGGAGCTTATGTCATTGCAATGGGGTGACACCAGTTGGCATATTTAGTTTATCTATTAACAGAAAAACGTGTCGTTTGTTGTTGTCGATTAAATCAACAATTCACAACCTTGTGCAACGCCGTCTGCCTCATCTCGTCGCACCAATTGAAGTCGGCCCCGGCGAGCTTCAGCGACTGCAGCCGCTGCAGGGAGCCGGTCCTGGCCGCCAGCGACAGCATCTCGGTGACGGTGTGGACGTCGACGGTGGACAGGTGGGCGCCGCACTTCAGCAGCACGCCTATGATGGTGTGGTCGTCGTTGTGGACCGCCGCCAGCAGCGGTGACTCGCCGCATCTGAGTGCACGGATGCGATGTAAACGAATTAATAAACTTTTTAATTAGAAAAAAAATGTATTTAAAACGTTCGTATGTGACGCATTTTAATATTACTAGTATTATTATATAATATACAAATGTTATAAATACAAAGTTCATTTTGGGATGAAGGAACAAGGAGCAATCTGTAGTTATCTCTGTAATATACCCTATGCACATGCAGTTCATAAATATTGGTTGTTGTAATTATGAATGTTAAAGAAATGCACAAACAAACAAACTTACTATTATGTTTATTTTAAGGAAAATTAATAATAAAGAAGTAATTCTCAACTCTAATATATTTGGATTTAACATTGGATATGCTTCTTTTTACCACAATTCTTTATATGCTTCAAAAATAATATGATTCCAACGTGTATTATATGAACACAATAGTCTGTATCTTTATTCGTTTAGAAGCTGTATAAAGGAAATGTATAAGAAAATAATAAATAAACCACCTCGTCTTAATATGCACGTTGGCGCCGTTGAGCAGCAGGCACTCGACGATAGCCTTGTTCCTCTTGGAACAAGGCTATCGGGAAGGGAAGACGGCCTCGTGCAAGGCCGTCTTCCCTTCCGTGTTCTGCGCGTTCACGTCAGCCCCCATTTCTAGTCAACCAAATATTGTCCACAATGAAACCGGGATTGACAGCTAGTGAGACTGTAACCATACATCACGCCTCAAACAAAGTAAAACCAAAACAAGTCTCAACAGCCAATGAGACTGTAACCATACATACCGCCTCAAAAATTCCAAAGATAAGACGTTTCTTATAGGTATTCACATACTGAATATAATGTGGACCGGATTGGCCTCTGTTTTCTGGGACACCGAAGTCGGTTACTTTTGGTCCTTTACACCAAGTCGTATACATAAATGAAAATAATTTTCTAATAACTGAAGATAACTCTTATATTTTCTTACTAGTTCATACAACACAGTTAAACTGTTGAATCGAAAGTGAATTCGACTTCCGACGTCACAAAGCAGGTCCAATACAAGACAATGACGTTTACAAAAATTTTCAATCGCTTAAAAAATGCCTCAAAACGGTTCACACGGTCTACTTTTGTTTGGGATAACCATAAGACAGATAAACCGGAATTCATTTTAAGTTTATAAACAATAAATTGCCAAAAAGAGGAAAAGCAATAAATGGCATATACAGGAAAAACCTTAGCCGTATCGAAATAGGTAATGTTATGTTTGCGCGGGTTTAGGTAACTCCCGGTGCTATCGGAACGCAGTGTTATTAACTCTTGCTCCTGTTATCGCGCTAACTGTAGTGGCGTTGGCACAGGCAATAACCACTGTGACCCTTTGTTGTCACAGTGGTTATTGCCTATGCGTAAATTTCATTCTTGTTTTTAGGGATAATTGCATTCGATACTTTATGTTCAAAGTAGTAAACAATGTTTTACAAACACCTTGGGTCACAATGCCTCATAGTTATAAATATCAAATATATTCAAAACGAGAAAAAATATTTTATTAGTATGATTAGGGATTATAATCTTTTTTAATTAAGTTTAAGAAACAGTTTGGCCTCTCTCAGTTTTTCGAACGTAGTATTCTAATTTCTATTGCATACTTGTATTGCTAATTGCTGAAAAATCAAAACCTTAAAAATATAGATCTCGAGGGATATTTAAGTAGGTAGATATTTATAGCTCTATAATATTGGTATTGAGAAAAACTTAATCCAATAAAGCAAAACAATAGTAATATTTCTCAAAAGAAAAAGGAAAATAAAATGCATTTATATATTTATTTTGCCTTTATGGTTTAAACGCTTAAGAGTGTTGCAAAATATTTTATTGAAAAAATAATTGAATATTCGTCAATGACTTATCATACTAAGTAACTCTTTCAATACTACAAAAAAAAATGTAAAATCCGTATTCAGAATCGGAACCAAGATTCGATGACGATGATACGAGATCAATACGAGAACACGATTTATAGATTATACACGTCACTGCAGACGAAACCGCGGTGGGCCGTTAGTAACGACAGGCGCTCTTGCTGTTAAAAACATATTTTCTTCATTACACAGTCTATGACATAGCTATAAAAATGAGTATATTTCAAAGACATTTCTGAGTTACTACAGACATTGTTTGGTTCCGAAAACACCCACTACGTACAGAACACACGAAACTTTGCCGCTGTGAAGTTCGTCACAAAAGCGTCGCAATGGTTAAAAATAGAAACGCGGCGGAGAAGAAAGGAAGGTCGGGGAGCGTAAAACCGGCGCAGTATATTATTCGACGCCAATTCAGAGCGGCAATGAAGAGCGAGCAATTGAAATAAAGAAGAAGTACACTGACCCAGTATTTTTATGACCGATCTCTCGTCGTCGTGCTCTATCGCGTACAGCAGAAGCGCCGTGAACACCTTATCTGTCACTTCTATCAACTCCTTGGGCGACGTGATCTTCAAGCTGTGAGCCAGGGCGTCTTTTAAGGTGTTGTCCTACAACAGCAGACGAGTCGTTAAACAGTAACACAATCTCACCAAAAAAAATAATCCAGTTTAAAGATAGGAACGTGACGTTGTTTCAACGTACAAAGAAAATTAAAGTTGTACGTCTCATTTCCTTCCTCATTCGTGTGATATTAAAAATCATTTAGTAATTATTTACTGACGATATTGACATATAATCGTACCTCAAACTTCATCTCTCTATATGACTACACTTATTTCTGTATCTACGTACTGCAGCGTCAAAATTTAACATTTAGAGTTTAGAGTTTATGACGATCATTGGGAATAAATTTATTAAACAATCTATCGTAATACATTTAATATAAAAGAACGTAAGGATCACAAATGGTGTTGTCGATAAATAAGTATTCTAATTACCCATAATCATTCGAAAATCGATTCTTTTATACTTATATAAACTTTAATTCATTATTATACTTACATTAAATTATATCGAATTTAACATGTTTTACTTTATATTTACTTAGGGATATTATGTATTGAGGAATTATTATTTTCAAATAATGAAAAATGTAGAAACTACTCTCAGAGAGTAAATAAAAAAATAAAATTTATTAATACACAACCTTGAGCTGTAAATGTACAAGGAACAAAATAAGTCACGGGGCATTATTTTTGACCAGCTGACGAAGCCGGTACTATTTAAGTGACATTTGTCAAAGTTGCATACATCAGTTACATATATGATCTTTTCCCAGCCTTACCTCAATCGCCATGGAGTGGGTGTTCGTCAATTCGCCCCTGATGTTAGTTGTCATCATCTGCAATCACATCGAATTCTTCACAAACACGTTTATCTATAATAGTGTCGTTTACTCGACCATCAAAGTAATAAAGTGATACGTTGATAAATTTATTAATCTATGTTTATAATGTTCCAATGACGGACTAAAATTTCTCGAGGTTTCAATAACAACAGAACAAATAATAAAAGTAAAATCATATCTGTTCTTATACAATTGATGCTAGAAATTTAAATATCGTTAATAATGTGTCTTTCACTGGCGGTCTCATTTTGACACATGCGAATTGAGATATAATCATCTCACCTCAACCTTCTCCTGATAGCTAAGCTCCGTTTTTGATAAAACATACGACAGCTTGGTGAGCGCTGCCTCCGGCGTCATGTCGTAGCCCGAGATGACGCCGCACTCCGCAATCAGCTGGTTCAAACGTGATCGGTTACTTCCACGAAGTGTCACATCTCAAAAACGTATTAAATCACTTAAAAAATGCGCGTGTATTTGTATACACATGTACGGAGTGAAACATCTTTAAGACATATCGTTTTTATTACATTTTATATTTAAACGAGAAATTTAAACGAAGTTTATGCCAAAAAATCATGATTGCGCTTGCGCACTACCATGTGCTTACTTAACGCATGACGATTGTGCATGCATGCATGCAATACCCCTTATAGCACAGAGAGGATAGAAACATAACACATACATACACTCTCCAATAATGGCGGCGCAATAATTTTATTTTGTTTACATAGCAGTCCTCAATACCTCTTAATATATACATTTGTTTGAAAATAAATAAAAAGATTTTATTTTCCATTTTTAAGGGTTCTTATTTAACTTATGGCCTTATCTAATTTATTACTTAAAAAATATTGTTTCAAACTTTTTAAACTTTTATAAATGTATTATAAATATAACAAAATCGCTGGTATAAAGTTCATGACAATATGTTTGCGATAATTTGTTTTTGTCCTCTCGGTTTTGGTGTAATCTTTACTATTAAAAAATACTAAAAATTGTATAATAATAATGTACGTATTTCAAATAGCGTTGCCATAGATAGATAAGAGCTAACGACAGATTAAAGTTTTTTATTGTAAATATAGTGTCTATGATAATTAGACAACATTTACAATAACAAACCAGTGTTACTACTGTAAAGATTAAAATGACGGTTGTTGTATATCGTCCACGAGCTTCCGCTACGCATTTCAAACCAACTTTTAGACCGCTCGATCTCGCGCCAAACGCCGTGAAGCCCAACTTCGACACCGACCACGCCCTTGGTTCTGATTCCGGTGCGATTTTTCATTTCGTCTTTATTAATATTATAACAAAATACTAAATAGAATGACCATTGAGTATTATCAAAATACTTATTACCTTTCGGCAATAGGCAGTGGTGACACGATGGTAGGATTCTCGACTTTTGACCAACGCACACCACGACTTTTGGTCAACCCGAAGATCGTAAGTTCGATCCCGAAAATGTACTAACGCGTCTTCTAAGCTTATATATGTTTATTCAACATTATTACAATGTATATCTTCACTAAATACTTATACAACTGCACTTTGTGATAAATAGTCAAATGCATTATTGTAAATGTTTATTTTACATTAAGATATGGCCTTCTCAAAAGACATTTTACATCTGAGGCACATCTGTTGTGTCGTTACTACAAAATTTAGTTATCTATTAAAGTTATTTATAAGAATTTCAAATATTACAAACATTTTTTTTTGCTTTTGCACTGGCACCCTATGGCATATAATGGCACCCTAAAAATAATGTGCATGTTTCGTTATAATTTTTTCGACGTCATCAAATGTTTAATTTTATACAAGTACAGGTTAGGCGAGTTCTCTTCATATTAACCACGAACATTAGCAGCAAATCTAGCAATATAATGCAAATCTTTAATGTATCCGCTATCTGTAAGGTCATGGCGACAAACAGGAAGCAACGGGTAGGCAATCAGGATGCTCCTTGTCAATGCAGTACATCCAGGATAAGTTTTGTGTGAAGCTCCAGTGAAATTATTAACATTGTCGGAATGAAGTAAAATATTTATTATTGGAAATTGAAAAATAATGTATAAATAAATCGCTAAATAAAAGTTGAATTATTTGTCATATCTTTAGGAAAACGTACGGTAGGCACATTGGGTACATAGAAACGGTCCGATCTTCCTATAATAGTTTTATAGACGTTTTATGGATTTTACAAAACTTTAGCCTCTGCCATGGCGAATTTACTTTTTTTTTAAGGCAATCTATTTCATATATTCTACAAACAACGATGTGTTAATTTTTAATTCAGTTTAAAAGAAAATATTATATCATAATTGTTATTTATTACAATTGTTTCAACAATGTTAGAGATCATTGTATTATTTGTAACTCAGATTTCGAAAATTGTCATTGTTATTCTTCGAGAAGAAATTATTCCTTTCAAGTCGATATATCTGATGAAAGAAATAATAACACCTTTGACCGCAAAATCGGGATTAGTCGATAATGTATTTCGTATAAATGAAATCAGATATTTATTCCACGATATTAAAATGATTGTAAATTGAATTGCAAATAATTGAAAATGATCGTAAAATATAATAAAAACAGCAACGACACAATTATTTTTATTTCGAAAATAGCAACGAAATAACAAACAACGAGACACTGCTGCTGTTAACTTGTAAATGTGCAGTCGAAAGAAAATTATTCATTAATATTGATACTAATAAGCAACTCTATAATTAATGTTTTTATTATTTCTTTAACATACAATTATTGGACATGTCCCAGAAGATTCTAGAGGCTAGACGGTGCCAATGTCGCGCACATATGGCGAGTACGTACAGATTTAAAAATACAACTATTACATCTCAGCTTAGGTATAGCTCGAGGCGAAAGCTGATGATCAAATTGACTTATAAATAAAAGCGTTAACAACGAAAGCCTTGTGAGCTCGCTCATTCTCACCCTTCCTGTCTCGTACAAGGGCGACGAGACCGCGCCCTTGGGAGCACTGCGTGATGTTGACCACGATGACCCCTCGTTTGACCGCCGCCGCCACTTCCTCAAAGATGTCCTCTCGGTTGCAAGGGATGTTGCCAGCGCCGTACGTTTCAAGAACTACACCTGGTGAACATCATCGTATATCTCTATTTATTATTTTATTTTTGTGTATACAAATACTGTAGCATTGTAATGTTACAATACTGAAATGGAATACAAATCATGTTACGTATACTTGATGGAAATGATAACCACCTGTAGTGACTCGATTTTGATACATTTATTGATTCTCTGTCTCGTCTAATGTCACTTAAGTATGTATTAGCATGTACATATATTATATATTAGCTGACCTGAAAGACGCTATTCTGTCCAAATGTATAATCTGTTTGGAGTGTGTTTTATATGAAATATTACGAACAAACTGAAAATCTCAGCAAAATAGCACGAATTACTGTGATTATTATTAATTTTCATTGAATCCTTAACCATGAACCCTAAAAATAATGTAACCTACATCCCTTTCCTTGGTTTAAACTATCTCCATGCAAGATGCGTTGAAATAGATCAAATTATAAGAGTGCCTATTAATCTCACAGGACACGTCTACGGAGCCCACAAACCACTCTAAATATTCTCACTTTGCTATTGAGAAAAAAACATATACAAATGTCAGTTAAAGCAATGAAAGCAGTAAAACTATAAGAGTACTAATCATGTAATTCTAGAAATGTATACCTTTTCTTTACTTCCAGCTATTACTATACCCAATTTTATTAAAATCGGGCGAAAAATAGGGGTTCTTAGTATTTTTTGCGGTACCTTAAAAATGTATTCTATTGTCTTTTATTGTTTTTCGACTATAACAATTGTAAATTTTATTGAAATCGGTCAAACTATAAAGGTTTTCAGTAAATCTCACGGAACCCCAAAAAATGCAACTATGTCACGGAACCTTTTAAAAATGGATCTAATCCCAATTACGGTTTTGCTCCCGATCTCAATTCCGGTTTCACCTTTAATTCAATTCCGATAATTATCATATTTTTAAATGTTT